>PVJS01016724.1:0-37120 GCA_004027185.1 Glis glis
TGTGTGTGTGTGTGTGTGTGTTTAAATCATTATATTCTGACAAAGCACACTTCATCCACTCTCAGATACTCTGGAATGAAAAAGCAAAACTTTTACATTTTGTGAATATATGTTTTCGAAAATATAACTAGTTATGTTAAAGGTCCATTAGTACATGTAAAATTTAATTATAGAAAACTAGATTGAACACCATGATTAATTAACTACCTTCTGCACGATTAGTTTTTTAGCCCTGGTTTTATATTCATGCTGGTTTGTTTTTCTCTTTCCTCTAGCCTTGCCAGCATTTACCAAAAGAACTGTTGCTCCAGATTCAGCTTCAATCAAGGAAGATGCCACAAGTTTGCCAATGAATGGAACAAGTCCACAATCCAAGAAGGAGGAATATGAGAGCAAGAAGAGCAAAATGTAATTAGTTACATTACTTAAGTGTTTTACAAATAACAGCCTAACTGTCCTTGCTGTCATTTGGCCCAGATTATCTCGCAGATATACCTGTGGCTTCAGCTCTTTGGTGTTGCCAAACATTGACTAAAAGGACAATACAGTTAGTCTTTATGAATGATATAAATTTAACCAATCCAAATAATATAAACTCATAAACAGTATACAGCTAACTTATTGGCAACTTCTGCCAGCAGAAAAAGTTGTATTTTTCACTTTGCATTTTCCTTTTTTAAGTATGGTCAGTCACAATTTCCTGACCAAATTTGGATTTATAATTGATGCCTTTCCAAAATTACTAGCTAAAAAGGAAGAAAATGAGTTTCCCTCGAGGCAAGAGTTGCCAGCACTTCAGAGTCAGGGAACATTTATTATCTACAACTGATTTTTTATAATGCTTTCTCCCTAATAAATTATCATGTGTTATAACATGTCATGGAGATATGCATATATAACATTAGACAGTCCACTTTACAAATGCTCAGGATTGTTATAGCCATCATTGCAGCAGTCTATTACTATATGTTGTATCTTAAAATTATTTCCAATCATCCATTTTAATAGCAATAAAGAATTTAGAAATGCTATCCAAATTGTAGAGCACTGTAAAGTATTCATAGCACAATTTATTTATTTGTCTTTTTGTGGCCAAATAGTCTTCTGTGATCACTCCAGTCATATCCTGGACCATCTTTCATTTACAATGATCAAAATGACAGCACCAAACTACTGTGTCTAAGAGAGTCACTCTGCAAGAGTTCCCATATAATTTGGTATTATCTGTCTGCTTTTCATGTCTCAGCTTTTCTCAACATCAAAGTATTTTCAAGAACTTATCCCCTTTACATGCTGATCTACCAGTGGAGAAAGATTTATATTAAATGCTGAATAATGATAAACATCCAGGAACTGAATCCTACTGGGTCATGGTAGAAAGATTCTGCACAGAGACAAGGATAATAAAGCAATTCCTTTTTAATGTGCATTCCAATCTGTGTTTGTTAAAATGTACTTGCTTATTAGATTTCTCTCATTTCATAAAGATGCTTTTATTTACACTCAACGTATGTTTTCCTAACTTAACATAGTTGGAGGAGCAAAAGTGAACATTTCCCATGAATGAGAATCCAGTTCTTACATAGGTTCCCAAAGCAGGCCTTACCACCCCCTGGGGGTAGGGAGTGGAGATATAAAATATAGATACATAAAGGAATGCAAATTTGTCACTGCATCTCTCTGTAGATTTCCAGTGGTGAGACAGAGTAATTTTTTTTTTTCTGAAAAGGGGGCAGTAAGCCATGTAAGTTTGGGAACCTTTATAGAACATGGAGATGTTGCATATCAAAAAAATTAAATAACACAAACTACATAAACTCTGAGAATACAGCATACATTTCATCATGTATTCATTCCACAAATCTCTTATTTTCTACTATATATTAGTCATGCTAGAGAGGGGATGTGTGCATGTCCCAAAGTGTATCTGACATTGTGAATTACATGAAAAAGGGGGTGATGTGTCTAGGCTAGCTGCAAAAAGAAAAAATCTGAATTAGACAACATTAAACAGGTTTGGTTTGGTTTGGTTTTATCTAACCTCAGAACTGTTAATGCATTAATGAGTACTCTGAGGTTTTAGTAGGTATAGCCCCCTTTGAAGAAGTATTCATTGTCCTGGTGTTCCATATAACTCACATCCATCTAGGGTAATATTTAGGGCACCGAGAAGTTCTTTTAATATCTCTGATGCTTTGACTAACTGTAATATTTTATCTCCTTGGGCCTTAATAACTAACAGGGAAGAAAATAAGGGATGAAAACAGCAGGTTTTACTTAAAGCAGAAAGATAAAGGTTAAACAATTTTTCCTTTATATGGGACTTCATGCCATCCATTCAGTTTAATAAGGAACCGATCTGAACCATTATTAGCACATCTGTGGTCATTTTTTAAAAAAAAAGTGCAGCAGGCCAGTCAGACCTGAAAGTTTAAGGGAACTAAGATTATTTACTCAGAAAATTCTTGAAAACATATTAGCTTTTGATTTTATTACAGAATAGAGAGGAATTTTGTGACCGACCTTTTTAAATCTGGAAAAAAAATAATAAGGCCATTCTATCATGTTATTGAATGCGCAATGCTACTGTTGGATGAATGAAGGTGTCTGACTTTAAAGTCGAGTCACATAAGAACTTCAAAGGCAAAGTGAGCTTTTTGTGAGCAGCAATTTTGTCAGAATTCCTTGGCCCGCTGTTCATGTGGAATTAAGTCCAAGGACCTGTCTCTTCTGAGGATTTTTCCTATCTCTTGCAGTTACCATAAACTTGAGTTGGAAATCAAGAGGAATGCTTCAGAAACACTAATAGCTCCATGTGTACATTTCAAAGCCCGCAACTGTTTCTCCTTTACTCACTTCTCTGGCAGGGTAGCCTCAAGTACTTGTGACATTGGCCCCATCTGAGTGTAGCTGGTCAGCCATATTGCTTGTAGCACTGGGGCGTTGGAAGGGACAAGCTTTATTCTGCAATGAGCCTGGTCCAAGGCTTAATTTGAAGACTGACCTTTTTGGTGTAATAATTTTGATTCTTCTGGCTGTCTTTCTCCCTAAACACACTAAACTTCCATTGAAGTTGCTGAAGGCCACAGAGGGGAGAAACGCAGCTGGGAGAAATCTGGCTCCATGTTTTTCCCATTGGCTAAGATCATATTATTTCCTTGATCAGTGCCTGACTTGACGGATGAAAACCAATAGGTTATGTAACATTTTATGCCCCCCATTTTCCCAGAACCACTAACTTCTCTTCTCATTGTTATAATTTACATTGTTTTTTACCACTAAGGAGATACAATCTGTAGCTTTTTAATAAAACAGCATGCACATAGCATTTAGGTTTAAAGGGTATATGTAGAAAAGGTGCCTATCTACTTACCTAAGAAGAGAATAAATCCTCCTTTTCTTCCTTTTTCTCCTCATTGCTATGGCAAATGCATTTTTCATTTTGAATCTCAGGTCAGTGGAAGGCAGAATACACTCAAAATCACAGTGATTATTACATTTTCTCTGCCTACTCTATACCAAATTTTATAGTTAAATAACAAGTAGTATTTTAAATGGAACCAAATTCTTACATATAAAGAGATGGTATATTTACATAGCAGACCCTTTTTTAGGAAGGGATAAATACCTCAAATTGTTTTACTCAGGATTTGTGCTCATTATCAACACAACTACCCATCGCACGGTGGCCAAGAATGTAAGTGATCATTAAGGAAGTTACTCCTTTTCAAAAAATCTAATGCCCCCTCCCCAAACAGACTGTCCCAGTATTTTCTCTCTCAATTTTTAATAAAACAAAACAGAAAATTTGGGATTTTCACGGCCTTCAAATGAGGAAGCCGTTCTCACGAAAGCATCTGGTTTTCTTGGATCAAAACTAAACCGTGAACCTGAGACTGGAAAGCAAATTGGAGAGTTTGTATAGAGAGGCATTTCACACACCAAAGTATGATATAAAAATAGTTGCATCTTTCAACTTTTTAGTTCTCAAATGCTTAGCGAGAGAAACATATCAATGTGTCCCTATTTGAGAAAAGAGATCTAAACCATGAAAGATTCAATTTAGTTTCATTTCCGTACAAAATAGAACACATCTAATTTAAGGCTAGCAAAAAATGCTTACACGGAGAAGCAAGCCCCCAAATACATTTCAGGGAAGTCACCCTTGCTTTTGGTTAATAATGAAGTAAGCCAATCTGCTCTGCTCTGCTCTGCTCTGCTCTGCTCTGGTCTGGTCTGCTCTGGTGAAACAAGCCTTACCTTCTCATTCTAACCTGACCTGCCCCCATCTTAGCCCGTGCTGTACCTATGCCTGTGTCCACGTCCTACCCACTCTTAGTACTCTTCCAAGTCAGCCCCTACTGCTGACCTCTGAAGTCTAGTAACTCTGTGGTCTGCACTGAGAAGGGTAGACTCTCTGGAGTTTGTAGCATCTGTATTTCTTTCCAGAACCAGCCGATTTTTATGCCCCACACCTTTGGCTGCTCCTTTGGTTTAAACCCTAGGAATATATCCATGGCAGGGTGTCTTTTCTTCCTTAATACAGCTTGGCTCTGAGTTAGGTGCAAAGCCCTGCAAAAACTGTGAATGTGAACTGGCTCATCTTTTTCTCCACGGTAATATACACGATTTCTAAACATAGCAACATGTTAGTTCCCTTTCAGGAAGATAGTGAAAGCAATATAAAACCTGATGACCTCCCCATTTCATCATGTGCAACCTTACGGATTTGAAGTGGGAAAAAATAAGTGCTACTATAGTCAAAATAGAGCCATAAGACATTTATTACCAGTACTTCTAACAGCAGCTTCCTGTGTTCTAAGAGGCTGAAGCTGCACAGATGCTCCGTTTTTCTCAAATCGGCAGATGCTAGCCTGTCATTCCGTCTGTTTTCTGTCATCTTTCCATATATCTCCATGACTTGACATCCTCTCAGTTTTTATTCTTTCAGTAAAGCATTTTGACTGATATTATTTAAATAAAAACAAAAAAGTTACACTTTATCCTTATGTATTAGAGCTCTGTGTCATCTTAGCTGTGAACCTCACTGGAAATAAAATATCAGAATAGTGGCTTAAAGCCCTCTTTCTTTTTTTAAACCAAGTTAATGGGTTCTAAACTACCAACAGTTCAAATGTTACAATTTCAAAGTAAGAAAATATTCCAAGGGAAATAGGTTAATATAATAGGTTCCTTAGTCACTAATTAACAGTCTCCTTTACATTCTTATTTAATATTTTTCTTAAAATTATACTTGTTTTTAAAAAGGTTATAAGTCTAATTTTTATAGTATCAGGTTTTCCATTAAATTGCAACTTACTTTTGTTTTTTCTTACAAATTTTTCAATTAGGAGTCAGGTGTACGTGTAAGTCATTTGAAGCCACCCAGGGGTCAAATGGCTTCAAAAAGCCCAAACCAGTTGGCCACGATGTGAAAACGTATAACTTTAATACAGTGCATTTTTCTTTGTCCTTGACATACTGTATTTCTATTGGAAATGTGTCCTCCCTGCTGGTGCCTCTCTTGGTTTCCTTTTCTAGTAGCCAGCCATCTACTCAAAGATCTTTGGAGGCAGCTTCGCATCCTTTCTTTCGGCCAGCCCGCAGACTAGAGTCATGCTCACTTGGCCCATCCTATCTTTCAAAACATCAGGGTAATGGCAACCATAGTTAGTGAGGCTGATACATGCAACACTTACTTTCTCAAGAGGTGGGCTGGTCCGTTAACCAGGTGTGAAAGGCCTCTCTTGGTAAAACAAGATTCATCCTTGTGTGATGATGATACACAGCTGAGTTTTGTTTATTTGTACTGGGGATTAAACCCAGTGGTGGGTCTACCTCTGAACTACACCAGTAGCCTGTTTTATTTTTTATTTTGAAACAGGGTCTCCCTGAGTTTCCGTGGGCTTTTCAAAGTTGCTGAGGCTGACCTCAAACCTGCGATCCTCCTGTCTCAGCCTCCCACGTATGGGAATTGCAGGCGTGCGCCACCATGCCCAGCACAGTTGGGTTTTTTAAATTTAGTATTTATATATACTTCATATATCAGAGAATGTATTTATATTACCTTCTTTACCTTATAGCCAAAAGAAAAACTCCAATGTGTATAAACCATTACATGTGGGATTTAAAATCTAAATTCTTATTAATCCCCTATATGTACTTTAAATTTTTTTTTTCCTCTTGAAGCCAGCTATTATCAGATCATACTGTAGAACTCTTATTTAACGTTATCCCTTGGGTAATGCTGATGGTAATGCTGGTTTAGATTTTGTGTCTGTTGTTGCTGAGCACTTAGCCAGATAAGGGAAGGAAGGGTGGCAGAAGCTCTGTAAAGTGATACGAACACAGAGGAAGCTGGGTTGCCTTCAACAATACACATCTTAAACTGTTTACTGGAAAGAAAGAACTGCGGGAGTACTCCATCCATTCTCCGAGGCAGGGCCCTGGCATTGTGAGAAGTCCTGTTGAACCCGATGTGTACTATAATGTCATCTTGCTGATGAAAGTCGCACTAATCCTTCACATTCTTTCTGGACTCCTCGCTGGCAGTTTGGATCTGGATGCAAAGTGGCCGTCTTTCAAATAATTTTTCGTCTGGGTGCCCCGTGCTTGTCTGTCATTTTGGATTTTCATTTTATTTATGCTGTCATTAATCACACTGGGAATGAAGATACAGGCTTGATTGATGACTTAGCATTTTAAAAACTTCCCATCATCATGAGCCTCCAGCTGTCAGTCAGCAGAAGTAGACCAGCCGTGGTACAAAGTCCTCTAACAAGGTGGCTTTGGGAGGGTGGGTGTTAAAAGAGGTTTGGAGAGATCTAGGGATTTTGCCTTTTTTTTTTTCTTTCTGGTCTAAGTAAAATAGATGCATCAGTTCTAACGAGGCACTTCCTGCCCGGTCCCTGGCAGAGCAGCCTCCTCCCAACAGCTGCGGGCTGGAGACCTCATGCTGCTGGCCAAGGTTCATTCTGTGCTTTGACTAAGACCACAGCCAATAAAGCCAGTGTGTACTGTGGAAAGACTTTCCCATTTTTTCCATCGGAGAAGTCTTTTGTGAGGTTGGTTTGACTGTTCCAAATTAACAGTGGTGGTCATTGCTCATTTTTTAATTTTAACTGCACATAAACCTACTGATTAGATTCCACCGAGGACAAATCATAGTTTTGTGAGAGCAGTAGATAGCCTTTTATTTGGAATTCCTTAAAGCTCCAAGTCTCAAATTTTGGTCTCGAGACCAGCAGCAGTGGCAGCACCTGGGAACTTGTTAGAACTCTAAATTTTCTGGCCATCCTCAGATCCTCTGATTCCATCCTGTGTCTCAGGCAAGAACCAGGAAAGTAGCGTGGTGAGCAGTGCTGTCGAACTCGATGCACGCTGTAGCATCTTTGTGATGAATGTTTACTGTGGCTCTGGGGTGGAGCCAGCCATCTGTGTTGCAACGTGTCCTCCGCGTGCTTCTGATGCTAATGTTTAAGAACCGTGCGTTCATGTCCCTTTGGCTGTAGCCTTCACTGAGTTTTGTTGCCTTTCCCGAAACAAAACAAAGTGGCTTCTCTTCCAGGTGATGTACAGGAGGAGTAAGTACTCTTTTAACATCTGATTTCCAAAAGTGCGTATTCTCCCAGGGGTTCAAGAAGCAACCGTAGTCCTGACACTCACTGGAATGAAGGACTTAGAGCAGCTTCCTAAGATGCTCCATGTACTGCTAGGGGTCACTTCCTCACTGTCTCCTCCTAACAGATTTCTATTAACCAGGAATCTATCCGTTCATTACCATCATCATTGAAGCATCCAATTAAATCAGGACTTATAGTGTGGCTCTTCTCTCTAATTTGAAAGGCAGAAATAGCATGTGATTCTATAAGGAATGTGAATGTCGAGCCGGGCGCGGTGGCGTACACTTGTAATCCCAGTACTTGGGAGGCTGAGACAGGAGGATCCGGGTTCACGGCCAGCCTCAGCTACTTAGTGAGGCACTCTGCAACTTAGTGAGACCCTGTTTCAAAATAAAGAACAAAAAAATAGGGCAGGGGGTGTAGCTCAGAGGTAGAATGCCCCTGGGTTCAATCCCCAGTTCCACACACACAAAAAAAAAATGTGAATGTCTGTAGGGTGAGTTGTAATCCTGTTTTCTCTCACTCACAGGAACTTGGGAGCAGCCTGATTTGGGGTATTGGTTCTACGTTATCATTGTACATGCAATTTCATTTTTTTCCTCTCTATACCTGTGGCTCTCAGTCATCCACTGTGTATCAGAGTAACTTTTCCAGATTTTGACATTGTCATTGTAAGAAGGATTTAAATTTGATGACTCCTAGCCACTTAAGTCTCATACAGCTTTCCTCACTGTCTAAAACTGTCAGGGATTTGTTATATCTTTCAATCTCTTTGTCTCTGAAAGATTGATAATTAATAGCCATACATAATTTGTCTTAGATGTTTATCTTAAAATTTGGCACCCTCTTTTAGATATTATTAATAACATGAAATATTTGTTTGCAATTAAGTTGCTTTCCTCTACCCTATTGCTTAGGAATGGACTAAATGAAAAATCTATACAGAACTCCCCAATTCTACACTAATGAGGTCTTTTCAAGAACTTCTCTCAATTTCCGGCAATCTATTTATCTATATAAATATTTTACTATGTCATGCATAAGAGAAAGTCAATCTCTCTCTCTCTCTCTCTCTCTCTCTCTCTCTCTGTCTCTCTCATAATGCTTGTTTATTGAGTAACTACAGTGCAGTAGCCCCACTCAGAATCTTTGCTAAGGGCTCCCTAATCTTCTAGCCAATAGCAACAATAAAAGTCCTGGAATGTACAGGTCTTGCATAAATAACAAAACCAACTAAATAGAGCAGACAGCATTACCCCTCAAACTGTGTTTAATTTTATGAAGACATTTGTCTTCAACTCTTTTCTGTTTTGAAATGTGTACCAAGTGGTTAGTTAGATCGTTTCTTTTAAAAACAACCTACATGGGATCTACAAATGCCTTTCATTACACTTGGTGCTATCTCCTCCTGAAAATCTTTCCACTGTTGAGCAGGGACTTAGGCCAGCAACTACACACTTACATTTGTAAGTTTCCTCAGCACTAAGGGCCTTCCACCCAAGAAGTTTATTTCCATTAATTCAACTCATTAACTCTATTCATTTTTCATTCATCAACTATTGTGAAGCTATTATGTGCTAAATCTTGTTTAATTGGCTTTAAAAGTCTAAAGTGTATATTATCAGTCTTACCCTTGTAGTTTTTAAGAATTTAAATATTTCTTCACTTGATGCATTGATAAAGTTGCTTAGTTAAATGTATATGTTTAAATATGCATATACTTTGTAATTCCTAGTTACTAATTGTAGTTAAATAATAATTTGAGATTTATAGAGCTAGACTTGAACATGCTCAGCTTTTATTGCTCACCAGCATTTCACTGTCCATTGCTCTTCTCAGAGAAAAGAATGAATGGGACTTTAAAAAGAAGCATCAAAAATTGTATAACAAACAATATAGGCAAGTATAATAGTAAATAATACAGGAAGAGAGTACATTAGCCTTGATCCATTTTGAGGATAAACACTAGAGGTGAAAGATAGTTTGGATCTAGACCCTCCAAATGATCCTTCTTGTTTGAATGTTTTGCTTTTGGGCAACCTTTACTTTCCAGAAACAAAGATCTTGTGTGTTGGTAAGAATTTATCGTCTGTTGGGTACTAGATGAAGATTAGAATCAAATGCGCAGAACCATTACTGAAGATGGGCCGAGCTTCTCATAGAGAGATCTCATGTGAGAACAATCTAGTTCTGGAGCCACTGAGATCCAGATGTCCAGCTGAATAGCTGCCATCTGTCTGCTGTTACCTCAAGATCGCTGCTTTGAGCTGTGGACCATGTGTTCTGCATTTCTCATAGTGACGCCCATGATTGAGGTCAGATGTTTTCTCCCCTTAATTTTGCCCCTTGGGACTCTTTATATTTCTCAGTGGGATGCACAGTCGCAGACACTGGTACCACAGAGCAGCTATAGAAAAACTTTCCCATGCAGTATTCATGCAAGTATGTTCAGGCTAAATGTTCATTCCCCATAAATATTTAGTGTTTATTGCTCTTCTCAGAGAGTGATTATAAGGGAACTGGAAACAGGGTGGGCATCTAAAGAGAGAATAAGTTAAACATCTTCTAGGGTCTACAACCCTGGTGTTGAAAGCATGGATATGTGCAGAATCTTTTGTCCTTTCATATGTGCAGACAATGCATTTGAAACCTCCCAGCTTTCCTAATGTGATAACTGATGCCTTTAAAAGTGGTATCAGAGTGAAAGTCATGTTCAGTCTGGTACTGATCTCAACACCATGACTTTACACAAATGTCTGGTCGATTTAACTGTAGCAACATTGTCATTTACAAACAGGATAATTACTCACCTTTTGCTGGTAGCATCATGAGAGCTAATTCCCATGTTATCTATAACTTGGGTGAGGAGACATGTGGTAAAATTTACAATCCAGGTGGGTCTTAGGTCAGACCAAAGTAAATCATTACCACTTCAATATTCACACTATAATTTACAACTCTTAGCCAGAGGCCTGACATATAGAAAAAGTTATGTAAGAAGAAATTTGATTAGGTATTTTATTGTGATTTTGATATTATCATAGATTGAACATTTTCTGAGCTCTTTCAGTCAGTATTGTTTCCAGAATTCACACAGAAAATTTCCAGATGCACCTAGGAAGCGGCTCATTTGGTGCATTGTGTATACATGATACAAATATGATTACTGCATTTCTAAATCACACGATGCTTCAAAGCTCTTGGAAGATTGACATTATGTTTTGCCTAGCACAGTGGCTGGCGTATTGCACATGTTCAAAACACATTTCCTATCCGGGCGTGGTGGTGCACGCTTATAATCCCAGTACTTGGGAGACTGAGACAATAGAATTGCAAGTTCAAAGCCAGCCTCAGCAACTTGGTGAGGCTCTCAGCAACCTAGTGAGTCCCTCTTTCAAAATAAAAAATAAAATCGGGCTGGGAGTGTAGCTTGGAGGTAGAATGCCTCTGGGTTCAATCCCCAGTACCAAACACACACACACACACACACACACACACATTTCCTAACTGAACTAATCACACCTACACTATCAACCATTCTTCCCTCATACAGTGAACAAAGGGTGTTTATCATCTGATCTTGAGAGCCAAATTTGCAAAGTCTTTCAGTATACAACAGAACCAGTGGCCTGATTGTATTCATTTAAATTCAAATCACAGTGTTGTTCTTGGAAGTTTTGCCTAAGAGTTTAAAGCATGCCATCAATCCCTGAAATGGAATGGAAACCACACCAATCGGATAATATCCCTATATCACCAGTGTAACAACTAATTTATTGAGCATGACATGTGCTGATTTCCCATAGTGGGTATCAGTGAAGTATCTGTGTTATCATCACATGTCCCACTTCCTTTGTGTTTGTGCAAGTGTGCAGCTGTGCGCAGCTGAAGGCCTAGGTATGTGTTGGCCGTCATATTTGTGAATTGTTGTAGCGGTTCCTGTCATCACCACATATTTCAGTAGTACTGTCCACTGGATGGCTAGTGTAGAACAGTCTTTGAGATTGTACTGTTGGTCCCTTAAATGTCAAGTTGTTTTTGCAGTATGGGTTTTGGGGGAGAGTGGGGAGACTCGTCATGATGAATTAACGCCAGTCGCTCTGTGACTGTTGACTTTTCAGTATCATCTTCAGGAACTGTGCTTCATCCCAAAACGAGCTGGCAACTGCATCTTTGTTGCACCTTATACACCTGCCCACATCCTGCTGTCTGTATCTGACTGTGGTTTGGTTGCCTATTCCTCCTACCAGTGTTCCTTTATTCCAACACATCTGCCTTGAAAATCTTCCTTAGCTCATATGCCAGTTACTTGTCCTTTAGCCATTTATTTGCTTACTTGTGCTAAGTGTCTGCTATAGAAATCACTTAGAATTGGGCAGTCTCCTGTCTTTACCTTTAGTGCGTCCTCCCTTTCCACTTTGCTATTGTAATCTACAGCAGCAAACCTTTTCTCCCAAGTGATGTCTGGATCATTTCGAAGTTTAGGCCATAAAGATTAAACTTCCCAAAATTTGTCTTTTTAGCTATTTTCTTACATTTGTTCTGAGGCAGTGCTTCTTGAGAAGTGGATAATGTCTTGGTGAATTACATTAACAAAGCTTCCTAATGGTATAGTTAGGTAATACAAGTTTTTTAGAATGGGTACCATCACGTAACTTGATGCTTGTCAAACATGATAAAAGACAGTGCTGTTGACTCTAAGAAATCATATGCCTTTAGACTTCACATTAGTGGCAATACTGTGTCTAAGAAAACACGTGTTGTGCTGCATGGTTCTGGACATGATGATCCCTGGAACAATAAAGAACCATTTGCCTCTTCTGCCTCCATGGAAGGACATCACCAGTGGCTGACATAGCCCCAGTGACTGAATGTAGGTAAAGGCACCTCCAATCCGTCAGTGACTACAAAAATCCCAATCCTGTAATGAGTGATGTGAAATATACAAGGAAAGTAGCATTTCTGTTCTTAGTAGCTTTTTGGTGCTCAGTAACTGTTTGGTGAATGAATGCAATATCTTAACAGAAAAAAAATTAAGTCTTTTTATCTCCTTTTGAAAAATGGAATAGCTGGGTGTGGTGGTGCACGCTTGTAATCCCAGTACATGGGAGTCTGAGACCGGAGGATCCAGGTTCACAGCCAGCCTCAGCTACTTAGTGAGGCCCACCGCAACTTAGTGAGACACTGTTTCAAAATAAAGAATAAAAGCTAGGGCTGGGGGTGTAGGTCGGAGGTAGAATGCCCCTGCATTCAATCCCCAGTACCTCAAAAAAATAAATAAATAAATAATAAAATGGAATAGAGAGCAGCACATTTCCTGTAAAAGTGTGTTGTTCCTCCTAGACTATATTTAGCTCATGCTCTCATTTGACAAGATACAACTATATCAAAATTTTGGATAGGGTTCTTTTGTTGTTTTCTGTTTTGCTTCTTTGTGTGTAGTACTAGGGATTGAGCCCAGGGGCTTTCTACCTCTGAGCTACACCCCCAGCCTTTTTATTTTGAAACAGGTTCTCGCTAAGTTGCTAAGAGTCTCGCTAAGTTGCTGAGGCTATCCTCAAACCTGCGATCCTCCTTTCTCAGCCTCCCAAGTATTGGGATTACAGGTGTGTGCCACCATACCTGGTTTGGTTAGGTTTTAAAAATAGGAGCTCCTAGATATAAACTTTACCGGCCTTCACTACTAGAGTATATTCTTATCAATTTTGTCCTCCCAGAGAATATAAAGAATGGCCCTATTACTCTTTTCAGGGTTAGATGCTAAAGTAGGAATTGGGTTTTTTAAAATATTTTATGGTTATTTTTAGATTTTTTATACTTTCATTTGTGCATTATAATTATACATCATAGTGAAATTCAAAATCATACAAACAAACATGCACACAGGTCTTGGTATGTTTCCCTTCAGGCCCCACCCCACTCCCCACCCATCCCTGTACCTAATAGTGAATGGGTAGAGATACCTTCATACATGGACACAGCAGTTTTTCCTTTTCCCTTCCCCACCTCCTTCCCCCATCTCCTTCCACTCTTCTACTAGTCTTTCTTCTCAAGAGTCAAATGTTTTCTCTCATTTGTGGAAGCTAGAGGGAAAATAGGAAACAAAAGGGAGTTTAGATAATTAAGGAATTGGGGTATTTGAAATGAACTAGAACCCACATGTATCCAAGTGGATGGCTTTACAACCACGGTGTGTCCCAGTTGGCCATCTTGCACACCATAAGGGGAATATGTTAGGTCCAGAAGAGTCCTGCTCACTTCTACCACTAATTGCTTGTGTGACTGGCTGAGTGTGTCATTCAGCTTCCTGTCTCTCAGCTGTTTACTAAGGAAGTTGGGCTAACTAATCTGGGTCACTTTCCATCTCTGATAGTCTGTGAGTCTACTGTTGAAATGTCTAACAGTAGTATTCTTCTTGGATTAAAAGTGCACAGTGTGTGGTTTCAATCTCTCCTTCCAAGCTAATTCTAAGTGAGACTAAACCATCTTTGAATTATAAACCTTGTTTTTCAATGATCTAATCAATAATGATATTTTCATGAAATCATTTTACTTGCATAATCTACCTTTCTCCTGCTTTTTACATGTTATATTTTGCTAAATAATAATGTAGGGTGGGAATCCTACCTGCATCACTAATATACTAGCTATGTGATTTGGGGTAATTAACAATTGTGAGCCTCATTTTTTTCATCTCTAAATGAACCTAATTGTATCTACCGTCCAAGAGTTGTTAGTACAGACTTATGTATAATCTCACACGAAATGTGCCAAGCTTGAAACCTGGCACCTGGTCGTTCTCCTTAAATTTTTTTTTTTTTACCATCTAAACCTAATCCACTTTATCCATAAATTCTGAGATCTTTCTGCATTTACCAAGCAGCAATGGATTGCAGAAACTACAAAACCATCAGCGACAATGCTAATTGGACTTTGGAATTAGCATATTTATCCTCTTAAATGTCCTTAATTCATCAAATATTTACTGAGTGCCAGTTCCTATATCTATTGCTGTAAACATGTCTTCAAATCTTCATATGTTTCTGGGACAATGTAGATACTTTATTACTATCACATATTGTCTACTTTGCCCCAACACTATTCTGCAGGGCTCTGAATATCTGAACTCATTTAATCCTCACAACAGCCCCATGAGCTTGGTATTACTGTCATTTTCATTTGGGAATTTATCTCACATGAGGAAATTGGGACACAGGGAGACTGAGGCACTTGGCCAATATCATGTAAGTACAGAGCCTAAATGTGAGTGTAGACTGTGGCTTCAGAATCCATGTCTGTTGTCATTTGGCTACTAGTGCAGTGTCATTTGAAAGTCTTTGTTGTTGTACTGGGGATTGAATCCAGGGGTGTTCTACTTTTGAGCTATACCACAGCTCTATTTTTTTAATTTTTTATTTTGAAACAGGGTGTCACTAAGTTGCCAAGGGTCTCACTAAATTGCTGGGGCTGGCCGTGAACCTGTGATCCTCCTGTCTCAGCCTCCCAAGTACAGGAATTACAGGCTTGAAAGTCATTTTAAAGAATCACTGGTACTAAGGGGTCTCTATTCTTTCTAGAGGTGATTTAAGCAGCATTTCTAGGAAAGGAAAAATAGGCAGCTGCCATCAACTACACCATACTGCTTTGGTGATTCAAGGGCTCTCCACGTCCCTACCCTTCCTACAACCCAAGGAAGGAAGAAAAAGAAGCCAGGTGGGTTAACTGTGAGAGGATCAAGCTCTGGCTCCATTTCCTATCTCTACACTTCAGCCTGCCAAGTGACTTTTCCCCCACATTTAAATACTTTTCTGCCCTAACAGAGTGTACTCTGCCTACAGAAGACTCTGCTAGCAAAGGTGGCTTTTGATTCCAGCAAAGCACAGAAATAAATGTGGGTGTTCTCAGAAGCAGCCCAGGGGAAGTGTGAGGAAAGCGTGGTAGGAATGGGGAACTTTTCCTTTGAGTGTCTTATTAAAATGTGTGAGTGAAAGTTAAGGGTGGATTTCATCAGTGAATATGGAATATGGAATGTTGCCACCAAATTCTTTCCTCCAGAGCTATGCTCATGGGATATTAATATTAATACAAGGAGAAAGGCCCTGGGTGAAGAAAAATTATTTTCCCCTCAGGGGCAAGTTCTCTCAGGATGACAGTGAAGTTAGAGAGTTTCTGAAGGTACTGGTAGAATATGAAGCATGTTGTCATTAACGAACAGGCTACGACCTGTAGAATTCACTTTGAAAAGTGGAAGGAAGGAACCCAGTAATATCAGCTAATCAAGGACCTTCTTCCCTGCTTAGAACCTTCTAGGCTTTCCATGGCATGTAGACCTTTGAACTCTTGTCAGTATTCTGGCCTATTAAGGTCATCATAATAGTAATCTTTGGTGCTTGTGATGGACATGACTGCATCATGCTTTAAACACACAGGCGACAAATGAGGGTTGTGTTTATATTTTATGAATTTCACCACCTCATCATTATGAATTAATCCTTTTATGTTTTCTCTAAATCATTCTTAGCACTCTAAAAGAGCTAGAAAGAATGAAAGCTTTTCTCAAGCAACTTGACTTTGTAGATAGCTAAATGTTCAGTTTCAAAAGCTGTTGTTTATTAAAAAGCCCCCTCAAAAAGCATTAATATGCCAAATAACTAAAACATAATTTTTCCAAGGTGGGAGAGGCAATAAATGACAAAATCTCATACTATTGGATTGTATATTTTTTTAAATAAGAGCAGCTGTTACTTCACTAAGGTTTACTATATTGTAAGTCCTAGTGTTCTGTTTTGTGAGCGTATAAATTAGTTCATTTATTTCATTCAATTTATTTCCATTCTGTCTGTGTTTGTAATTCTTAATTATATGATATGCCTTAAATTCATTGTTTTTACATGATGGCAATGCCAACAGTGTGCTTTTGTATTTTTATACTAAAAAATAAACAAACATTAAAATATTAAATCATAAGGGATGTTCACAAATATTTATATGTCCTTGACTGGATTCTTTAGCCACATGGGTACAGAAGGGTTTTGTGCAGTTACCTGATCTCTTACTGGGGGATAGTTTACTGAACTAAGCTTCAAATTCAGTTACACAGAATGTAAATGACAATATGAGAAATATAAACGGGCCTGGGGATGCAGACTTCTCTCTGGGCAATTTTAAACCAATAACATATAATCAATTAAAAATAAGGTTATTTTTATCCTACTTTTATTCTGACTTGCCACATCTTGGGAAATAAATAACAGAAAGCAAATACCTTCAGGTAGACTTATAGGACAAACCTATAACTCTTCTGGTAATAAAGTAAATCCTCAGATGCTTTGAATATTTGGGACTTGAGGGGTTGCAGTTAATTGCATTTGGGGCTTAAATTAGGGTGATGAGAAATGCATTCTGGCTTCAACTCTTTGAGTTGAAAATCCGCCTAATATGTATGAGTAGATTTTCTCAACTAACAAGACAATGAATTTTATCAATCTATTTTTTATTATTTAGACCTGGCAAGCCTCAGGGACATAATTCTCAATATCAATCATCATTGTATAATATGATAAATAGGTAGAAGATGGAGGCGATGAGACCATCTGCATTATCAGCCTCCGAATAGTGGGTAGTCAGTCAATCACAGCAAGGACTCCATTACAGACCAGCCCTGTGCAGTGCTAGAGGGGATATAAAAACAGCATCATTCTTTGTTGTAGAGAGGTGTCTGGTGCATTGTAAGATATTTAGCAGTATCCTTGGCCCCCCCTTTTTTTCGGAGGAGCAGAAATAACACACTTCCCGTGTAGTGGGAATGCAGAAAATGGAAACAGTAGAGGTCAAAGGAGATTTTGTAGATGAAGCAAGTTAGGAGCAGAATCGTGAAGAATGTTTAGGGGTAGCAAGTCAACCCTATGAGCTTGAACAGTAAGGGGTTTTTGTTTTCTTTTTGTTTTTATTGTAAGGAAGTCATTGGTAACCTTGAGAAAAAATTTCAGTAAATTACATTAAAATCATGGAAGCTGTTTTAAAGATAAATGATCTTAGGGCCCAGGCAGAGCCTAACTTCCACCATGCAGGTAGATGTGGGATTTAAGAGCTGTGTGTACTCCTCCCCAGTATGGAAAATGTCCACTTTCAAAAGCTGTTATTTTAAAAAGTCAAAAAGCATTAGTATAGGCCATTAACTGAAACATAGCTACAATTCAGTGAGTCTATTTCTCCTACGCTTTTTCCTGCTTCCTTTCTTCTCCCTCCATGTCTTCTTTTATACCTCGCTCACCGTTTCTTCATTGTTCCTCCTCTTTTACTTCCTTCACTCCCTCTTTCCTTTGTGGATCAGGGTCACATAAGACTGTGAGAAGAGACACAGTCATGATCAGTGTGTAGTTTTCCTATAGCTCCTGAAACAAATTACCACAAACTGGATGGCATAAACCAGAAATGCATTCTCTCACAGTTCTGCAGGCCAGAAGTCCAAAATCAGTTTCACTGAACAGAAATGAAGGTGTCAGCTCTACAGGAGAATCAGGCCCTGGCCTCTTCCAAGTTCTGGTGACTGCCACCATTTCTTGCTTTTGGGCATATTGCTGTAATCCCTGTGTCACATGGCTTTCTCCTCTTCTCTGTATGGTAGACTTCCTGAATACATTAAGGGTCCACCCACATAATCCAGTATGATCTCCCCAATGGCAAGATCCTTAACTTAATCACATCTGCAAAGACCCTTTTTCCAAATAACGTAGCATTTGTAAATTCCAGGGATTTGAACTATATTTGCAGGCATCATTATGCAACCCACTACAATCAGAATGTTACAAAAAGGCCTCCATTGATACATGCTAAACAACATGGAGTCAATTATAATTATGTGTATGTATGCTTCTCTGGTGGATTTTACATGAAAGCATGAGAAAGGGGTCATACTTTTTGATACAGCTCTGTTTGCTGGAACAGTACCTCACTGTTACTTAGCAGTTGCAACAATCAAGTCCAAAGCAATGAAGGTCAGGACCAATGCTGTATTACTTATTCCTTATGGGGAGCTTCCTATTTTTCTCCTTGGATTTGAGAGAGAGAGAGAGAGAGAGAGAGAGTGAGTCAGACATAGAGAGAGACAGACAGACAGACAGACAGACTTTTCCTTAGGCTTAGTAGGTTCTGTTTCAAGGGGCCAACATACCCTCTTGGACTCAAGCTGAGGAATGCCAAGAAGTTCACAGAAAGGATTGGTAAGGAATCCAGCTGGAGGTCCTGCTGCATTCACCTGAGACATCAGACTGCAAGGAAAAAAATATTTTGAACTCTTCGCCTTTAACTTTTTTAATCCCATCACCCAAAGGTATCTGGGCAAGTTTTGCAGGATACAAATATAAAGAAACATGAAAATTCATGCCCACTTTCTTTCCTACCCAGCACACCTCTCTTGCTGGGTCCTGTGGGGGAAGGAATCCAGATGAATTTGCAGGCGTTAATTTTTATGGGGCATATGGTTTCTAAAGCCGTTAATGCATTCTTGCTCATCCACTCTCAGAACTCTTAATGAATTTTAGATCAGTAATTTTAATGAGAAAGATTACTCTTCTAAAACAGTATTGAAAGATAACTCTAAGACATGCTGAATTGCTATAATCCCACATATCCAGTAATTTTTGGGGGATTTTTTCAGCATTAGCTTACTTGATATTGAGGAGCCATTTCTGTAGGTTTATTCGATATGCCAGCACTATTTCGTTAGTGGGGCATCTTATCCCCCATGGAGAAAACATTGACCTTTGTCAACTATGGGTGATTTTTCTAGGTCACTATTTTCAATCTCAGCATCATTACCATTTTGAACTGAATAAATCTTTGTTGTGGGGGCTTATTCTTGCATTTTAGGATGTTTAGCAATATTCCTGGTCTCTACCATCTAGATGCTAGGAATATCTCGCTGTCTCCAAACATTTCCAGAGATCCCCTGGGGGGCATAATCACCCCAATTGAGAAATACTATTCCAGCTCTATCATCTGACCATTTAGTAATAATGACTAACATTTATGGAGCACTTACCAAGGACCAGTCACTATACCAAGCACTTTACTTACATTAATGAATTTGAATCTTATAAAATCTCTCAAGGTAAGTGCCATTGTCAGCCCTAATGAATTAGAGGTTCAGTAGTGTTGTACAAGTGGGCCCAGGCTACACCACTTGTAAATGGAAGAGCCAGGATTCTAACCAGCAGTTGGGACTCGGAATTGATTGTACCCAGGTGGTACAGTGGCTGTCCAGTATTCATTTAAGAATATGTTGTTACAGACTTGAAAAGCATCTTCCTTTGCAGCTACATAAAGCTTGTAAGTAAACTATAACAATGGATGAAAAGAGAGAGAGAAGGAGCATGCATGTATTGAGGTCACACTATGAACAGAACACTCTTCTTGAGCCTTTCATGTAAGTAATTTCATCTAATTCTCATAGTAGTCCTGTGGAATAGATATTGTTATACTTTTTTTGTGATAGAAGTATTTACATCCAAAAAGCGAAGTATTTTTACCTAAGGTCTAAGCCAGTATAATAAGAGACCAAAATGGAATTTGCCCCAGTGCTTTCTGACTTCTCAGGCCAGGCTCTTTCTATTTTACTCGTCCACTTTCCTTAGATTTTAGAAAGATGTGAGGAGAAGGGGTTTTAGGCTTTCAGTATATTTCTTCTGGTTCAAGCTTTTTTTTTTTCTATGAAAATCCCAAGTTACTTAGATCTAAGACTTTGAGACTTGGAGATTTTGAGCTTGCATTTGTCCTTTTTTTTTTTTGCGGTACCGGGGATTGAACCCAGGGGCGTTCTACCTCCGCGCTACACCCCTGGCCCTATTTTTTTATACTTTATTTTGAAACCGGGTCTCACGAAGTTGCGGAGGCCTCACTAGGTAGAGAGAGAGAGAGAGAGACAGGGAGAGAGAGAGAGCGAGCTGAGGCTGGCCGTGAACCCGGATCCTCCAGTCTCCGCCTCCCAAAGTACTGGGATTACAAGCGTGCGCCACCACACCCGGCCTTGCATTTGTCCTTTTGGCAGAAACTTCTGGCAGGGTCTGGAAAGGTGTGCAGGCCCAGGTGGCCAGGCAGGGGCATGAACAGACGTATCTTGAGCCCAGGCTCTGCCACTGCCCTAGTCTCTGAACGTGGGCAAGTCACGTGACAACTGGGAGCCTCAGCATCCTTCTTTGGGAACATGGGCTTAATAGTACACACGTTGCAAGCTAATGGTTAGAAATAATGTATGAGAATACTATTATTAATTGGTATAATTTCAGTCATTAAAGTTATAAGCTTTTTTTTCCCACATTTGTCCCCTTCCTTTCAAAGCCCTGTCAATATTTCCACCCCATTTTCCCCATGCCCATCAAGGCCACCTAAAGAACTGACATTTAAAAATTTATTATTTCATTCTTGATTAAAATATCTTGAAGGTAGACTAAACATTTGAAGTCTTGTTAGTAAAACACACTTTTTTTTTGTATTGGGGATTGAACCCAGGGGCATTCTACCTCTGAGCTATACCCCGAACCCTATTTTATTTTTTATTTGGAAAGAGGTTCTCACTAAGTTGCTGAGGATCTCACTTGCTGAGACTGACCTCGAACCTGCTATCCTCCTGTCTCAGCCCCTCAAGTACTGGGGTTACAGTACCCATGGTGGGTGGACCACCATGCCCTGCTATCAAAATACACTTCCGAAGACTAGTTGTTGCACTTGGAAAGCAGAAGTCAAGACAAGGAGACAATGATTTTACAAGATTTTTTTTCAGACAGCTCAAGCAAAAAGGATTATTATCAAAGATAGCATAGTCTGATCTGTATCCATGGAGAGAAAAATGTATACCAAGAGCTTGTTTTTAAATGAAAAAATAATTTTATCAAAGCCTGAATTATGAGTTAGATAGGTGGGACTAGACCTAAGCCTTTTGTTTTTAACAATAGATGTTTAAATACATACAGAAATGTATAACTAGATACAGAGTAGGAAGAAAAAAAGTGCAAGAAGTACTGTGGAATAGAATTCTCTAGGCCAATATGGTGAACTTCACAACTCAAATATGTGAGAGATATTTTAAAAGTTTGTGGTACTTCTAAATTGACAGGAAATATCCATCCAATTGGTAGAAACATATGTATCACATGTGCTCAGCTCAATGGATGGAGATGTGACAATGTGACTGGTCATTTAAGGGAGATGTCCTTTATAAAAGAAATGTTGTTGAAGAAAGTGTTTGTATCTAGTTGCCTTGCTGACAATGTGGGTCACAGTCGAAAGAGATTCCAAAGGTAATGTGATAATACTGCGTATCTACTCAAGGGCGACCAGTGGAAACGTTCTGAATCAAAAATAACTCTACGTTTGAAAATTCTGAGAGGACATTCAGTACATCCCCATCCAGAGAAGTTTGGAAGGAGATATAAGTTAATCCATTTCAAGACTTCAAGAAATTAAACTTGGTATGTTATGAATCTATTGTTGAAAATGTTAAGTCTCATTACTAAATATCACTAAAATAATGGCTTTAGGGGGAAATTGGTATTTATCTGGTAAGCAGAAGTCAGTTAAATTCAATTAAATATAATTTTAAAGATGATTTTTGCAGATTGTGTATGAAAACCAACATTTAAAACTCAATTACATGTAAGTAATAATGTTGTCATATTTGGGTTATCAGAAATGGACATGATGACATTCAAAAATGATATATTGGCTATCTGCCATTTCAGCAAATAACATTATAATAGCAAGAGTCTATATATGGCTGAATAATTGCTAACCTTCTCTTTTGCTTTTATTCAATAACGGATACAGTAGTATTTCACATCAAGAAATGAATTTGGACCTCCTTACCTATTGTGACAGAATTTGACATGAACATTCATTCGTGCCATTCAGAAGTGAAGATGAACTGACAAAATTATTCTAGTGTTTTTCTCCTCGGAAATTATATGGATTTATTCAATAATATGGTATGGGAAACTAAGAATAAAATAATTTTTCTTTTTTGGAGAAAACCCATACATAGCTTGAACTATATCAGAAAAACTTATACTAGACAAAAAGAAAAAAGGGATAAAAATCAGATTTAGAACAGAAAATATTGCTTATCTGAGCACAAAGAGAAAAGGTTGTGATGGAATTCATCATTTTGGGTGGTGCTTGGTTTGGAAGACAAGTTGAGGGTTCAAATAGGGAGCTTGAGTTTTTATTCTAGCAGTGATATGCCAGTCATGCAGACCACCTCTTTAAAACAGAACCACGTTACAGTTAATAACCTGCAGGTAAAGAGAAGAGATCACCTCCCTTGGCCTTGCAGAAGAGCCAGGACGAGCGGTATAAGGAGAAGCAAGTCTCCAGGAAAAGGACTTGGAAGGCACTGGCTCCCACTAACTGACACACTGGATCACTGCAAACAGACATACGTACCCAGGATGTGCGTAGGAGCTGGGGGAAGCTGCAGACATGAGCTCAGTGCTGCTGAGTGGAGACGACTTCAAAGGCAAGAGGCAATGAGAGGACCAGAAGCCAATCAGAGTGCAGGGGGATGTTTGAACAGAGGGAGAGGGAGCATATAAAGACGAGGGGGTCGGGCTCCTCTCTTCCTCTCCACTGTCTGTTCAAGTGGACTTCTGCCAATCCGGGCAGGTATTTATAACCTCAAGAGGACAACAGGAGTCAGGTGAGTTGGGAGCAACTAGATGGTGATTACTTGCATACAGTCTGCCTCTCTGCAGCTGCTCTGCGAGCCAGGTTAAATTCTAGCCACAGGGACTGGAGTTCCCAATGTATTCTAGTTGTTTACTCTGCACCTGCTTAAGGAGTCTGCCATCGACATGTGAGCTCACAAATGCACATTTAAGAAACGAGTGGAATGTGTGGCTGTCGGTGCGGGGCTACGGCTTCCTCTCCTTCTGTCTGCAGAGGGAGAGGCTGGGACTCATGGCACTGTGGCCTCCATTGTAAAACAGGCTAGCACTCTTCACAGCCTAGTTGGAGTGTACGGTGTGATCCTACACAAGGCACTGCTTTTGGAGGTTTTCCTTGGAAGAAAGGCACACCATGGTCCTAAGGGGCAAACATTAAATAGTCTTCTCTGGAACTGTTTTCTTGTGAAAATCATACAATAGAATGTTAGTTTAAAGATGAAGAAATTCTAACTTTTGTCTCAATTGTGCATGTTTTCTAATGCCTGGAGATGCATCGGCTCCTGGTGTGATGCTTTGGTTGAGCGATGAGGCCAACCACAGCATTGGAACAAAGTTGGAGATTGCTGCTCACTGCTCACTCGTGGTTCCCTGCCATCTGTGCAGAGATTTCTAACTCATTTTACATATCATCATTTTTAAAGCAGGCTGGGATGGAGAGACAAACCTCAAAACCAAAGTGCCGGTCTTTGCTAGCCTGAATGTTAATCTTGTGATTACTTTGCAAGTTATAGTTTATCTGTATGTTTAAACTACATAGTTATAGTTTGCGTTGATTATCAGTACTACTTCCAGTAAAACTATAGTCTGATGTAGTTGGTGTTCAAGTTGAGGACCAAGGCCACAATATGCAATGTTTTACTTGGGGTTATTTTCAAATAAAGATGAAGCAAACCGATAGATGATTTCAGAATTGAATTGTATTGCCTCAGCTGATGAATCAAAGGCATTTGCATTATTCCCTGTCCCACAATGAAACCAATTCCTAGTTATATGTATATAGAAAAGAATTTATCTCACTTAAAGCTGTTTTGGTAGGGAAGTCTGTTGGAACCTCGGTTAAGTGAAGATAGTTTGTTCTCATGATTGTCATCTTGTTCTTTAGTCCCATGACTAATGACCAGAGAGGGAAAAAAGTTGTTGGAAGACCCCTGCTGACTTTCGGGTACAGTCATAGTGAGCGAGTTGCATTCCACTGTGGGAATGATGCCTCCCAGATGTTCCTCGATGCTCTGGTGGGGCTGGCCTATAAACTTTATTACCCAGGGAACAAAACACAGAGCAGTGGACATGGGTGAAACCAGATGGTTAAATGCAGGTCATTGTCAAGATTCTAGCTTTCATTTGGAAGAGGAGGGTAGGAGTTCACAGGTGGTCGATATGTTATTAATAACCTGTTATTATATTACTATAAAAGTCTTCTGTTCTGCTTTGCTTCTAGCCATCAATGAGGAACAGGAGGGCTCCATGAAGCACTTACTCCTTAAATGTCATCTTTATAGACTCTTTGCTTTACAGCTTTTCATTGCATCTTTGCATCACATTTTAATCTATAACTGCTATCTCAAGTTGTTTTAGAAGCAGCTATAGCATAAATCCTAGATATTTAAAGGTTTTTATTTAGATAATGTGTTTCTACACACACACAAAGTATGTATGTGTATACGTGTGTTCATGTGTGTATATATATATATATATATAACATCTCATACATGGATATATATATATATACACACATAGGTTACTTTAGAGTACTAACAATTAGTTTTGCACAATACATATATATTTATACATATACACATTATTGTATATTTATATAAAGACATATTTCTCACAATGCTTCCCACAGATTGTCTTCTTCTGAACCTCATAATCACGTTGCACAGAGGTTACATGACCATCCAAATTCACGCTTAGTAAGCGGCAGAGCCAGGACTAGCAATGACGTTTCCTGATTCCTAGCCAAGAGTTCTTTCCACTACAACAGCTGTCAGTGGTTACGGGGAAGGCCAGGGGAAGAGACTAATTTGGCTTCTCTGAAGTTGAGAATTATAGACAGTGACTGAAATATCAGCAATGCAGTTGCTCTTCAGGTCAGCTGATCCAAGACAGTCCTTTCTTTGATGGAGATAAGTTGTATAAGTGGCCATGTATGATAACTTTGATATGTTTTGTCTAGATTATGCTATATTCTACTATCACCTGATGCTCCAGTTGATTTATGTTTTGTATCATTTTTATTGACTTAAGTTTTGACATCAAAATGAGCTCATAGCTACACTATTAATAAAAATGCTGATGCAAGCCGGGCGTGGTGGCGCATGCTTGTAATCCCAGTACTTGGGAGGCTGAGACCGGAGGATCCGGGTTCATGGCCAGCCTCAGTGAGGCCCTCTGCAACTTCGTGAGACCCGGTTTCAAAATAAAGGATAAAAAATAGGGCCGGGAGTGTAGCTCCGAGGTAGAATGCCCCTGGGTTCAGTCCCCGGTACTGTGCAAAAAAAAATTTTTTTAAATGCTGATGTAATATACCCTATCACTGAGAGTCTGCAGAACTAGAATCTTGAATTATTTTTCCTTAATTGCTAAGAGTGCAAAACAATATAATAAAATTTTATTTCCAGTGCTGTTTGTTAGTCAATAAGAGTTTCTATGGAAATTAATGATTATGGTAACAAAATCAACATTATTACTTATTTCAAGGTTAAAAATTGGCAAACCATCCCTCTTTTTAGACATTCTTATTTGAGACCTGCCTTTTCTTTATCGAATTCATGGTTCTGTCCAATAACAGAGAGAAAATAACTTGAAAGGTCTTTAGATTGTTCAACCAGAATTCACTGGAAGAAGTAGTAAAAGAAATAAAAAACTACCACTTCATTATAAATAGCAACATAATCATAATAAAAACTAAGTTGACAATTAAGGTTTATCCATTCAAATCAAACTACCATTACCAAATAAGGAATGCTAGAAAGGCCCTTGGTAATAACCTTGGTGTGATATTGAGTATTTGGGCAGTTCAATCTGACACATCAGACTGTGTCATTTGAAAATCTCTTTGTCCTGTAGGAGTTAGAGACAGATTTAATAATTAAAACAATTCTTTTTCTGGAAAAAATAAGGCAAGCCCCTGCATTCTATGGGATACAGATTAAGATGTTAGCAAAGAAACCCCCAAATGTATTGGCTTACGTAGATAGAAGTGTATTTTTCTCTCACATTAGTCTGGCCGGTCCAGGTGGTGAAGTGGATCTACTCCTCTGGGTCATGAAAGGACACAGGTTCCTTCCTTACCCTTCATTGGCATCCCCTGGGTGTCCTGCTCCTCAGCATTGCTGAAGCTAGGCCACTACCACGTCTTTGTTACAGCCTATAAAAAAAGCAATAGGGGCAAGTCCAAGGCAGGTGTTGTTAAAGATATGACTCAGAAATGACAAATGTCAATTCCACTGCCCTTCCATTGACTGGAACCTCATTACAGGAACATCCTTCAAAGGGTGCTGGGAAATGTAGTCTGTGTCTGAGAGGTCAGGTTCCTAAAAAGGGGATTGGGGGAATAATGTAAAGTAGAGACAGATGGACTCGAATACTTTAAAAAAATAAGTATTGAAGAATGAATACAGGGTCTGGAAGCAACTCGCAGTATCTGTGACAGCCACAAGATACAAAGTAAAATGCACTTATTCAAGCAGGAATAGTATTAACAGCAAGTCATTCAAATACAAGCAATTAGATACACAATGAATTGAGGCTGGTAGCACTCAAGTTCTTTAAAAATTGTGGTTCTCAAGTTTTCTATGTACCACCTCTTTGAAGTAAAAGATCTGCAGGTCACCTACTCTCTGCTCTAAAAGTTCTGTACCTGGCTTTGTCCTCATGAGAAGATAGGGAGATAGATTTTATGCGAGACAAATAGATAAGAGACACATGTCTTTTTTTAAAACATTATTGAAAAATGAGCTTTTCTAAGTAAGTTGACTTTCTTGATAATGGGACCTTACTATTTGATATTTCAATTTGAAAGAGCTATAGTGTCAGTTTTTTGTGTGTATGTGTGCATTTGGGTGTAATATTTATTAAAGTAGGTTATGCATTTTTCTGCATCATTAAACAGGATGTACTGAGTTCAGTTGAACTAGTTCATTCTTTCATTCAGTGCATGTCGATTGAGTGCCTACTATGTGCCAGCACAAGTCAGGCTTTGCCTATGATTTCAGGCTTAATCTTCCCAACAACCCAAGGAGGCAGGTCAACTTTCCATATTTCACATACGAAGAAACTGAGTGTCAAGGAGTTTAGGTAGCATATTCAAGATTACATAACCAGCTCTAGACCCCAGTCTCTGCTATATATTCTATCACTCTCCTTTTGCTTCATTCAACAAATGCTTATCAAGCAACTGTGAGGGGTCAGGCAGTGAGCTAGATACCATTATATGTCTTACTATTATTTAACCTCAGAACAGCTCCATTAAGTGGATATTATTCGTTCATTTTATAGATGGTGCAACCATTTGAAGTATTTTACATGATATTTCAGAGCAGTGCGTGAGACGGACAGGACTCAAGTCCAGAGCAGTCCTGTTTCTGCTCGAAACCTGTCTTTTCAGGTCACCACTCCCTCCCCTCCTGTTCCTTCACAGTTCCCATCAATTATGTTGCAGAAACATCTTTCCAATACGTCTTCCATCATAACTGGGCCTTTATCCTTTTGGATATTGGACCATAACAACTATTGCCTAACTGGTCGCTCGTTGATTAAATTATCTTTCTTTATTCCAGTACCTACACTGTAATGAGATGGTCACCCCCCAAATATATGAAACATGCTCTTAGCAATTCTTCTGTGCTGAACACCTCCCATTTGTTTATTGGTCTCCCTGGAATTGTACTCAGTTCATTACTTGTACATACAAGGCCCTTCTCAGTTCAGTGGCAGCCTCGTCTCTCATCGTATAAATCCCACCCAACCTACATTCTATCCATGCTTAATGCTTTGCTAATCTCCAAACCCATCTGCTTTTTCATGCCTCTGTACTTTGGTACATGCTGTTCTTGTGACCTAGAATAGCTGTTCCCATTTCCTGTTTCTGCCTGGAAAATTTCTACATGTGTTTAAAGTTCAATTATAATTATAAAATTAAAAAGTTGAAATCAGTCACCCTTCTTTGCTCCCATAGGACTCTTGTGTGTCTCAATAAAGTATGGGAAGTGCTAATTTAATTACATGCCCAACTCTGCTCCTTGACCGCCAGGGCCACCTGGACCTTGCACAATGTCTTCTCATTATACAAATATTTTATTGAGAAAAATGGACCAAACACTCAGTTCCTACGGACAGCACAAAGTTATCATGTAATGGTCATTTTTCAACAAAACAACTCACCTGTTGACCTATCACTTACTCTGGACAAATCCCTGCACTCTGTAAGGGGATCGAGAAAGAATAAAATAAATCTTGCCTTTAATTCCCTACTCTAGCTTTTTTTTGGGGGGGGTGTTACTGTGGATAGAACCCAGGGGTACTATCTCTGAGCTGCACAATTTTATTTTTTTAATTTTGAAACAGGGTCTCACTATGTTGCTGAGGCTGGCCTAGAACCTGAAATCCTCCTGTCTCAGCCTCCCAAGTACTGGGATTATAGGCATGCGCCACCATGCCTGGCTTCTAGCTTAAAATGTAATCAAGTAGCTCAGACTACTTTGTTTTTTTTTAATGTTATTAAAAGAGTTTAATTGAAATGTTGTATTAATTTAAAAAAGAGTGAGATGCTTTCTAGAAGCAGAGGCTTTTGACAAGATTAAAGAATATACAGATTTTAGATAGACAGACAGACATGGGTAGAAGGAAGTCATTCCAAATAGGTGGGTTGCATAAGCAATAGAAATGTAAGTTCATCTCTTTTGGAAATGAGAGCATTCATGTTTCTTCTTAGTTTTTCCCAGTTTGTTCTTATTAGGCTGTAAACTCTTTAGGGATGGGCTTTCATTTCATCATTGTTTTCCTGGCTCCTGTTATTATTTCTAGCACATAGTAGGTGTTTAAAAATCATTGTTCAAAGATGAATGAATAAAAAGTTTTCAAAAACAGAGTGATATGCTTAAAGTACAAAATGAGTGATAGAGCCTCTGTAGATATTATTGGAGGTGAGATGAAGACAGGCTCTGAAAGAAGATTTGGATCAATACAAGCAATAGGAAGGATTTAAGGAAACTGAAACCAGACTACCATAGTAATGCATGCATACCAATGTTTATAGCGGCACAATTCATAATTGCCAAATTATGGAACCAGCCTAGGTGTCCATCAACAGATGAGAATGGATTACAAAATTATGGGATATACACACAATGGAATTCTACTCAGCCATAAAGAAGAACAAAATTATGTCATTTGCAGGGAAATGACTAGAACTGGAGAATATTATGCTAAGTGAGATTAGTCAGTCACAAGAAGTGAAAAGTCAGATGTTCTCCCTCATATGTGGAAGTTAGGGAGAAATTGGGACACAGGAAGGACTCCAGATAAAGGAGGAGAAACCTTAGTGGAGTAAAGGAGGGGACCTAACTGAGGGAAGGGGGAGGGGGGAGGAAGAGTTGAAGAGGGAAACACCTCAATGGACATGATGTACACACACAAACTCATCAATGCCAATCACAGTGTCCTGCACAGGAAGGTGGGGAGGGAGAGGGAGTGGGGTGGGAACTGGGGGGGGGTTCAACTAATACTGTGTGCATGTATGCCTCTATCACCCTGAACTTCATCATGATGTATGATTACAGTGCACCAAAAAAAGTGATAAAGTCATATCAAGGATATGGAAACAAATATGAGAAAATTCACTGTATGAACCAGCTGATATAACATAATGCTACATAATAAGCCACCCCAAAACTCTGTCCTGTAACAGCAAACATTTATTTTTATACTCATAGACCTGCTAATTTAGGTTGGTTGAATCAAGTGTCCCTATTGCAGGCTGCAGATCACCTGAACTGGGGTTGACTCCATGCTGTGGTTGGGTTCAGATCTTTTCTACGTCTCTCAATCCTTGTGGCTGGTGTATTGGGAGGAGGTAAGTGTATTTTCAGTGTGAGAGGGACATGAACAGTTATGACCAAGGGAATAGGTTGTGGCATATTGGTTATTCATGGTTCACAATTATTCATGCCCTCCTTTTATTAGAATTATATGTTCATACTCTTTTTCATATGATTTTGCAGTACTTTTCATTAGACAAAATAGAGTTCAATTCCCCACACCATTAATGCTAGTATTAGCCATTTGATTTGCTTTGAACAAGGGAATGTGGGCAGAAGTCACAGTTTGCTAGTTTCAGGAAAAGACCTCAAGAGGCGTTGCATTTTAGCAGCGAGAAGGCCCTCACCAGATGCAAGCTGCTCAACTGGACATCCAGGCTTCCAGAACTGTAAGAAATAAATTTATTTCCTTTATAAACTACCCAGTCTGTGGTATCCTGTTACAGTAACACAAAATAAACTAAGATAGCTATCAAGTTATGCGTAGTGGTGCATGCCTGTAATCGCAATACTTGGGAGACTGAGACAGGAGGCTCACAGGATCGTAGCTCAGCAACTTAGTGAGACCCTCTACTACTTAGTGAGAACCTGTTTCAAAATAAAAAATAAAATAGGACTGGGGGTATAGCTCAGAGGTAGAATGTCCCTGGGTTCAATCCCCAGTAAAATATACACACACACACACACACACATGCACACACATACACACACACGCAAACATACACACACACACGCACACACACACAAAGATAGCTACCTAATTTTTAAATGCATATGTCCCTGTTGACCCAGCAAGTACACAATCTGGAATTTTATCCCACAGAAATATTGCTTAGCTACCAACTGGTGTTATTTACAAGAGTATTGTTTGAACAGTAAAATATTGAAAACAATGTACATGCCTATCAGTTTGCGATAGGTAAATATGGTACATTCATAAAATGAAATAGTATGCACCTATAAAAATAAGAATAAAATAGTCCTTTATGTAATGATGTGAAAAATGTCAAGAAAAAAAGCAAGGTGTATAAAAGTATACAGGGTATGTTCTCTTTTGTCTACGAAAAAGAAGGACCCATATATTTGTATTTGCCTAATAAAAACCTGGAAGCATGCATAAGAAATGAAAAAATGGGGTACCTGAGGATGGAGTAAAACAGGTGGCCAGGACTGGGAGAAATATTTTCACTGCATATTATTTTAATATATATTCTGAACTGTGTGAATGTATCAAAACATTTAAAAACAAAGTGATCACTATCTGAATACATTTTTTATTAATACACATAAAATGTATGCTCAATTACTAGATAATTACAATTGGTTCTCTGTATCCACAAGTTCTGCATCTGCAGATTTAGCCAACCATGGATTATTACTATGTAGTTAGGTATACAATGGTTGCATCTGTTCTGAACATGTACAGAATTTTATTTTCTTGTCGCATTTCCTAAACAATATAGTACAACTATTTACATGACATTTATATTTTATGAGATATTATAAGTAATCTTGAGATGATTTAAAGTATACTGGATGATATGCTAGATGATATGCAGATTTTTATATAAGGGACTTGAGCATCTATGGATTTTGGTGCTCTGGGGTATCTGAAACCAATCTCCTATAGATACTAAGGATCAATTATATTCATCTGTTTGTGGATTACCCATAAAAATTGTTAATGATTTGGGAAAAGCATTGGACTTAATCCTCAGGTATTTCAAATCTGGGTCAATTACCAATTGGTAAAATCAGTCTCTTCTCTGGAATTCAGTTTTCTCTCTAGTAAAATGGTTTCTGTTCTAGACTAAATGGTTCCTGTTCTAGTTCCAAGTCATTCTTCTCTCTCCCTTAGCCAGTGATTAGAGAATACAACTCAATCTTCACATTTCCACCCGGGAAACTTGATTTGGAAATCTATCACTATTCCATCAGGAATCTTTGAGAGCAAATGAAATTGAAACTATTTAGCACAGGCATCAAGTAGCTCACGGAGTCAAGGAAGAGCTGGAAAACCAAAGGAAGAAGGTAGGTATTTCCTTCCTACTGGATGATCCTTTCAGCTGCCTTGCATGACTATTTCAGATCATGATTCAATGCTCAGGAGAAAAAAATAAATCTATCTGAAGTCTAAAGAGCAGGGTTCTGTCATTACAGCTGCTCCAAGACCTCGTGTCATGAGGTCAAAAGACTCTGATAAAGGGATGTTGAGGAAAGGAAAACAATGTCTGTCCAGGAGAGCATCCTTCTTAACAGTGCTCTTCAGGCATGTAGCTGATGGGAGCAGATGGGCCCCATCGCAGACCGGTATGTGCCATTCAGGGTCAGCGTGGTAGTACTGTGAAAACAACTAAAACTAGGGTAGTTTGTGTTGCTGCTGTAAAAAAAAAAAAAAAAAAAAAAACTGTGTCTTAAGACACTATGTCATTGTTGTAACCTGAGGTTGAAGAAAGTTTACGTTAAGAGTTGGGGGATAATTATAAAAAATGGTTAATTAAACCATAGAATCCATAAGCACTCAAAAGATGACTATGATATTTATCATCTCATAATAATTTATACATTTCTGAAATTCATTATGAGTCACTTTTGCAAAAAGCAACACAGAAGTGTTTGCCCTGAAGTTGCCCATTTTTAGAGCAGTTAACTTTTTCCCACTGGGGCTTGTATTACTCACCTTTACCCTTCCAGTTCTTACTAGAGGCCCTTGTGGAATCGCCTCCTGAACTGGAAGCAATCTCTCTGATCAATCCATACATGATGAAGGCCCCTCCAAAAAGATGACTTTGAACAGAATATAATAAATAAGAACTGAACAAAGAGCATTTGAGACACACACACACACACACACACACACACACACACACAATGAACGGTGGCATAGAGGTGGGAAGCTGTTTAAGGAACAGAAAGAAGGTTATTGTGGCTACAGAGAGGATGAGACTGGTAAGAGGTGATGCTGGAGTAGCAGGAAGGAGTCGGCTCACATAGGATGCTGTAAGTCTTGGTAATGATTTTATAGTTTATTCTAAGGGTTGTAGGAGACTCTCAAATGGTTTTGAGCCAGGGATGGATGTGAGTTTAGCATATCACATTGGCTATTGTGTTTCAAATAGCCAAAGCGGGGCAAGAATAGAAGCAAAGGGATCTGTTAGAGGCTCCTCTTTTTAGGTATAATAGTGTTTCTGTTTGCTTGCTTGTTCTTATTAAGCCCAAGTAACATAAGAGTAACCCAAACCAACTTACACAAGGCATTTATTATTTCATACATATGAAGCCCGGTAGCTGGAAATAGCCCAGAATTTGGTGTTTTTTTCAATTCAATGATGTCATCCAGAAGTGCCCTCTGCCATCCTTTGATTAATTTCATCCTCATATTAGTAGCAAGCTAACTGCAGTAGCTCTAGATATTATGCTCCCAAATGACCAAGGCTGGAGGTGGGAGAGAAATTGTTGCATTGCCTGGCAATCTTTTAGCAAGTGTCTTCTCATCTAAAGTTGTTTCACATTTCCTTAACCAGGATTAGTTACAGCAGGTATGAAATAGTCATTATTTGCTTGGACTAATCCTTTGGGCATGGGATGAATAATGGTGAGTGAGCCCCTGCTGCTGGAGTCTAGAGAGAAATAAATACCCGATGTCTAGCTGAATGTGTGCTAGAGCAGGACCTCAAACCCAAACCCAAACCATCCAACCAAAACAAACATTGCTTTGGACACTTCAAAAAAGATGTTCTGTTTCCAAATAGGGTCATCCTGCCCATAGCATGCCACAGAGATAGTCAACTAACTTTTCAAGTTTGCTTATAAAGAGAGTGACAATCTGGGTGTCTCTTATACGACAATGTTCTGGGACGTTTACATGTGAGAAATCGGTAGTATTTATAAACCCATGTTGCAGAACAAAAAAATGTCTAGGCCTAATTAATTTGATGAAGATCGCACAGCAATTGTTGCCATTCTCCAATGGCCATGTACCTTCTCTTATAATTTTAAGAATAAAATAAAAATATATTTGTGGCCATAGTTGGATCTGTGTACATGAGCCTTTTTAAAGTATTTTGAATAGGTAGCTTGCCTGGATCTTGGTACCCAGATCTCATTTTTAGCTTTCAAGGGCTCGCAGGCAATATGAAAAGCAATAATCTTCAAATTGAACAAATAAAGATCCGAAGTGATAAATTACCTGGAAGCAGACTCCAGAGGCCTTGCTCTTCTATTTGACAACTCACATGTAATAAAGACCATGCCTAATTATTTTAAAAATACTTTGGTGGGAGGAGAGTGCTGTTTTGTGGATATTGAAGTGCTCATGTTTTTTGAGAGGGGACTTATAAAAGACAAAATTCAACAAAATTATAGACCTTTCCACTTGAAGGCAAGTTATTTATTCCATTCGGTTTGGAGTTTTGTCTCTGTGTTTTTAACCTCTGCCTCAGTATGTACTCTGCACTGATATTGACCAAACCATAGCTGCTGAGATGTGAAATTAGGTGATTTAAAGATTCACTTCTGATTCCCAAGATACGCTCCAGGGCATTCTGTGGTGTGCTTCAGGGCATAAAATGACCTCAAGCTGGGGCTAAAGGGGGAAAGACATCTCCACAGTAACAATAAATATTGTACAGTGGTGAGGTGGTTAGAGAATCATGTTCTTAAAATGTTTCAAACTATACTTTTCATAAAATCTAGTCATATGGCAAGAAACTTAAAACTACATTGATTGTTGACTTATTATACAATGGAAGCTCTCTACATTGTTCAACGTGTTATAAATTGTTCTCATCAGTTCACAGATTAAATTCACTTTGTTTTCTAAGCTAGTTGTAGATCAATGTGTGGAACTAAAAATAAATATACAACCTTTGGGAGAATTTTGTTACATCCAGATTTTAGACAGGGGGATGGTTAGACCTTGCTTGTCTACTTTTAAAGAATGGAGTATTGGTGTAGAAAACAAGATAATCTTACCAGGGCTTTGAGTGATCTGCAATTTGCATAATCAGGAATGAAGAATAGTCTAAGAATATAGTTCCAAATAACTTTTATCTGTGTTACTGGAAAACAATGAAACATTGACTCAATACTTCCTGAGCGTGTTCCTTTCTATCCTCTGGCAGAGCTGCTGTAAGTGAAAGAATCAGAAAGTAGTGGAGGGAAGTAGACAGAAAGAGAAACAAGGAATCTGGGTTAATTTCCAAACTGAATAATCAGCTTCCTACTCAAAGAGAGAATTGGCAAGGCTGTATGGAAGGTTCCATGATTCCTTCATTCCCATTGTGGCAGCAGTGCGTAAGCTGGCAAGAGGGACCCGCGATGCTATGGATAAACATAATCATTTCTCAAAGGCTCCCATTTAACTCACTATAATTTAAGATTACACAGCCCTACTTGCCCTGCATTCATCTTCTTCCGTGTTGAGTCTACAACTTTGCTTGAGAACCTGACAATCAGTGCTCTGAATGGTGTGTTAACATGGAGTGCTTTATAGTTGGTAACACACTTGAGAATTTGCAAACTTGGCCTGGGAAAAAAAATCTGTCTTCCTTCCTTTAATCTTGGAAAAACTTGGCCCCAAGTCCAGTGGCCCATATCCCCTGATTCTCTGCTCCTGCTTTCTTTTTATGATGAAAAATAAAAGAAAAATTAACTTATTTGTGTTGCTCCAGGTTGGTACAGAGCAAATACCTTAGCAAATACAGTGTGGGTTTGTATCCCAAGCATCGTACATACTTCCCAACAGAGCAGGATTATTTGAATCCATCTGGACAACCTGCAGATCTGTTATTAAGATCCTGATTTTATATGTAAGACAGTGGACCTCAGAGAGTTTAGCTGGCTTACCCCAAGTCACACAGCAGGTAAATACCAGAGCAGATTTTTGAACCCTGTTTGATGTGATGTCGAGGTTCATGCCTCTTCCATTACACTGTACTAACTTTCAAATTTACATAAATGGAAAAGAGGAAAGAGGGAAAAGTTTTCTTCAGGTAGAGTGGTACCTGGCATATAGAAAGCATGCAATATTTCTTGATTGAAAAAAGAAATTAAGTAATGAAAAACTCATTTCTAGATTTTTTTTTCCTCCTGTATACTTGCTAAATTATTTAAATGAATATTCTCTACTTTTACAGTAAATAAAGGAAAAAATTGCAGTAAACTGTTGTGGATGGGTGGGGATCCTGTTTCGGATGAGGAGCGTTCTTCAGGGTTCAAGTCATCACTGTTAGCACTGATCACTTATTGTTGGTCTAGAGGATTCCATTCTTAGCACGGTCGATGTCACACAGTGATCTTGTAATTCTCTTCCTCTGTGGTCTCCATCTGTGAGCAGATGTAATCCCTGTCACCCATCCAGGAGAAGGAGATGATCTAATGAGTAAGGAGATGCAAAGTACTCTTAGAGCTTTGTATAAAAGGTCCTCTGAGCAGAGAATAGGGTTATAAGTTGCAAGCCAGAACACATACAACAATTGCTTGATTTTATAGCCCACGGGGCTTTAAAACACATCACAGAGAAGAAAAAGAATGACTGCAATGTGCGTCCACAGGCCTTGACATATCATAATTGCACAGTAAGAATTATATCCTGTGAGAAATCTGCATTTGATTTTTTAACCTAGATGTGGAGCCACATCTAGTCTTTAGATCTCAAAGCTAAAAGGCAAGACAGGGACAGATAGGAGTGTGTGTGTGTGTGTGTGTTTATGTGTGTGTGTATGTGTGTGTGTGTGTG
>PVJS01016725.1:0-37119 GCA_004027185.1 Glis glis
CTGGGGATTGAACCTAGGGACATTCTACCTCTGAGCTACACCCCCAGCCCTATTTTTTAGTCTTTATTTTGAAACAGAGTCTCACTAAGATGCAGAGTGTCTCACTAAATAGCTGAGGCTGGCCACGAACCTGCCATCCTCCTGTCTCAGCCTCCCAAGTACTGGGATGACAAGCGTGCACCACCACGCCCGACTTAACAATACTCTTTATTGTCAATTCCACATAGCCAGTTGTTGCTTCTTACCAGCTGCTCTTATTTATGTTGAGCTTTTCTATCAATTTATGAGCTCAGTTCTTAATCCTGAGGGGTTGACTATCAACTTTGTGTGTGTGTTGTAGGGGGATACTAGGGATTGAACCCAAGGGATTCCACCTCTGAGCTACATGCTCAGCCCCTTATTTTTTTTTTTTTTAAACAGGGTCTCACTAAGTTAAGCAGGGCCTTGCTAAATTGTTGAGACTGGCCTCAAATTTACAATCCTGACTCAGCCTCCTGAGCACTGGGATTACAGACATGTGCCACCACATCTGGCTCAATTCATATTTTTATTTATGTTAATGAGTCGGGTAGTGGCTTTACTGAATTTAATAATAGCTTTCATATACATAAGGATACTTGTTTGAGCTATTCTCAACATAATAGCTTCAAACAATGCTGCTCTTTGTGAATTTAATCTTCATTATTAACATATTCTCCATCACTTTCTTAAATCTAAATTTCAGAAGTTGGAAACTTTTTCTGTGAAGGGTAGATAGTATTTTCAGCCTTGCAGGCCATGGGGCCAAAGGATCTCAGTCACATCTCTACCTTTGTAGCAGAAGCTGCCAGGGACATTGTATAAGCAAATGAGCATGACTGTGTTCCAATAAAACTTTATGTGGTTAATATTATGTTAATGTGAACTTCACCTCAATAAACAACATATAAAGGCCGGGCGTGGTGGCACACGCTTGTAATCCCAGTATTTGGGAGGCTGAGACAGGAGGATCGCAGGTTCGAGGCCAGTCTCAGCTATGTAGTGAGGCCCTCCGCAACTTAGACCCTGTTTCAAACATAAAAAATAAAAAATAGGGCTGGGGGTGGAGCTCGGAGGTAGAATGCCCCTGGGTCAATCCCCAGTACAGCAAAAAAACATATATTTTTTTTTCTGTGTACTAAATGTATTTATTTGAAAGAATGGTACAAATTAACGAATATAAGTGGATGTTTTGGTACAACTTATAGAAAAGGTAAAGGTAACCCCAACATGCACGCACTGCCTTGGTGACCTAAACTAAACTTTAAGCTGGGTATAGTAGCGCATGCCTGTAATTTTAGTACTTGGGAAGCTGAGACAGGAAGGATCGCAAGTTCAAGGCCAGCCCGAGCAACTTAGCAAGGCCCTCAGCAATCTAGTGAGACCCTGTTTCAAAATAAAAAATAAAATAGGGCTGCAGGCGTAGCTCAGAGGTAGAATACCCCGGGTTCGATTCCCAGAACCACAAAACCAAAAAGCTAAGTTTTATTTACAAATGCAGTGTTATGGATATGGCTCAGGAATTCAGAGCTCATGAAGTTCAGCCTTTATTTGTAGCATTTGCCCATTTCCATGGTGTAAACACTTCCACCTGGTTGAGTGTGTGTGTGTGTGTGTGTGTGTGTGTGTGTGTGTATGTGCGCGCGCGCGTGTGTGCGTGTGTGCGTGTGTGTGTGTGTGTTTTACTGGAACTTGAACCTAGGGAGCATTCTACCTCTGAGCTACACCTCCAGTCCTATTTTATTCTTTTTTTTTTTTTCCTGCAGTACTGGGGATTGAACGCAGGGGCATTCTACTTCCAGGCTACACCCCCTGCCCTATTTTTTAATTCTTTATTTTGAAACAGGGTCTTACTAAGTTGCAGCCCCTCTGGTCTCAGCCTCCCAAGTACTGGGATTACAAGCATGCACCACCATGCCCGGCTTATTCTTTATTTTGAAATAGGGTCTCACTAAGTTGCGGAGGACCTCACAAGTTGCTGGGCTTTTCTTGAACCTGGAATCCTCCTGTCTCAGCCTCCCAAATACTGGGATTACAAGCCTGCGCCACCACTAACATGATGTTGCCGAATGTGGAGTTGGAAGGAGATATTCAGTAGCACAGTTTCCTCCATATGGATGCAGATGTCATTGAATAACCTCAAGAACCAAGATAGTAGTAAATATGGTAAAATAAGCAGGAAGAGATAAATTTTGAGTACTTTGTCTCCTTAGTTTTCAGCCGAACTCATTTTCTCTTTATACATTTAATTTTTAATAATGGTTCCCAAGTTTCCTAAAAGTGTCACCAAGACACTCTCAGGGGGGCTGAAGGGAGCCAGCTCCAGCACACGCCTGGGCTCCATCCCTGCACCTTGCCCGTGTGGATGGCAAAGGGTATAGGCGCCTAGGAGAGCAGAAGTGTCTGTATGTGTGCAGTGGAGCTCCTGCCAGGGCCCGGCTGTCCAGAGGCCGGCTTGCTGGGCTTCAAGCCATGGGCTCCAGTGTCTAGGGCAGCGTCCATGCCTTTGCAGCTGGCTTCTGGAATGATTCTCTTGGTTGCAGTGTCCCTTCGGTGGTCCACCTGCACTGGTCCTCATTGAGCCAGTTGCCCTGAAGCAGGGTATGGTGGGGGGCAGTGTGCTTGCTCTAGACACTTCACTGCCATGGCTCTCTCTGGCCACCTCTCCCTGCCCTGTATTGGTGGCTTTTAGTGCAGCCGCATGGTCTGGTTGGCTTGTCTGTTGTCTGCCTCCCAACACAAGTACGAGCCCTGGAGGAAGGGGCAGGGCTCTGTCTGCTTCCAACTGCTCCTCAGAGCATGCAGGATAGATTTCTAACCTCCCAGGAGAGAGGATTGCACTCTCCAGGCTGCAGCCTGGTTGGCTCTGGGCTCCCACCTTGGAAGGTTTTTATGATGTTGGAGACCAGAGTTGCTCTGGGGAGGTGGCACTGCAGGTGGGCTCTGTCCTGCTGCCTGTCGTGCTGGTGGTTGGTGCCTGATCCCTCTGCAGGCCCGAGATTTGAGTGAGGAAAGGAAGAAAACTGGCCTGTCAGCCGGGCGTGGTGGCGCACGCTTGTAATCCCAGTACTTTGGGAGGCGGAGACCGGAGGACCCGGGTTCGCGGCCAACTTCAGTGCACATGCGCGTGCGTGCGATATATATCTCTCTCTTCTCTCTCTCCTCTCTCTCTCTCTCTCTCTCTCTCTCTACCTACCTACCTACCTACCTACCTAGTGAGGCCCTCTGCAACTTCGTGAGACCCGGTTTCAAAAATAAAGCATAAAAAAAAATAGGGCCTGGGGTGTAGCGTGGAGGTAGAACGCCCCTGCGTTCAATCCCCGGTACCGCAAAAAAAAAAAAAAAAAAAAACTGGCCTGTCCCAATAACATTGTCTGTGCACGAGTATCTGCACACAGTGATCCAGAGCTTCGGCCCTGGGTAAAGCAGTTCAGTAAGAAGGTAAATGTGAGCAAGATGTGGTGGCACATGCCTGTAATCCCAGTACTTTGGGAGTCTGAGACAGAAGGATTGCAGGTTCGAGGCCAGCCTCAGTAACTTAGCAAGACTTTCAGCAACATAGCAAGACCCTGTTACAAAACAAAAAATAAAAAGGAAGGGCTGGGGGTGTAACTTGGAGGTAGAATGTCCATGGGTTCAATACCCAGTAACAAAAAAAAGCTCCCTTCCCCTTGCTGAGGGGCCCCACCCATCTCCAGCTCATCCCATACTCCGCCCCTGCTGGTGGGGGCCTGTCAAGGGCCAGGGATTGGTATTGGTTCTGTCACCCATGACAGGAGGGCAGTGCTGTCACCTCTTCCCCAGTCTGATTGTATGGGTTTGTCACCCTGAGCAGGCTTCCATTTCTCTTGAGTCTCAGTTTCTGTGATTGTAAAATACCACCCCCTGGCCGGGCTTGGTGGTGCACGCTTGTAATTCCAGTACTTGGGAGGCTGAGACAGGAGGATTGCAGGTTCGAAGCTAGCCTCGGCAACTTAGGCCCTCTGCAACTTAGTGAGATCCTGTTTCCAAATAAGAAATAAAATCTGCCTGGGAGTATAACTTGGAGATAGAATGCCTCTGGATTCAATCCCCAGTACCAAAAAAAAAGCCATCTCTCCCCCCACCCTCACCCAGTGCAGTTTGGGACTGTCTTTACAGCGAGTTGGGTAAGTGGGAGGGCACAGAGGTTGTGGTTCATTCCCTGCCCCTGGGGCCAGGGTGACTATACATCTTATCATTCAAACCAGGGCACCTTCCTAGACAACAGGTATTGGCAGGCGTGCCCTAGCAAAGCAGACCTAGGGTCACCTTCCACTGCCCAGTGTCTGTATGTGAAAGCTGTGCCCCTGTGTTCAGTCTTCTTTAGAACCAGCCTGTCCCTTCTGAGGCATACTCCCAGCACTGGCCATCCCCACAGAGCCGTGCACCTCGGAGTGCCCTTGCTGTCAGGCTGGCCTGCACCTTATCCCTGCTTAAAATGTGTTCTCACCAAGGTTCAGTACGTGAGCAGCAAACAATCCTCCTTTAAAATTAAGTGGTTTAAGCCCTTTGCAGAGTCTTCTGCAAAGTGTTCTGTCCCTCGGGAAGGGAAGTCATGCGTGTGGCATGTATTCTCCTACACGTGTAGGGGTATAGCCCAGGATGTTGGGCAGTGCATGTAGTTTGTACAGCAAGCTGGCTTCCCTCAGTGTGTCCTGGCTCCAGTCCTTGTCATGGGTCTTCTTGTTCCTTTAACCGCAGCATAGTATTGCATGATGGGAGCTGTTTTGTTGTCATGGTGCTGCTTCCAGAGTCTGAGGATAAAAGGATGCCTGTGAATATTCCTGTGCGTGACGCATACGCACCCAAGGGAGTCGCTGCTGAAGTGTGCGAGGTGGTGTTCTCATAGTGGCAGGTTTGCAGGGGAAACTTCAGGCAGGGAGGGCGGCCTCCACCACAGCTGTGCTCAGAGTCTGGGCTGAAGGATGCACACCCTGGTCTTGGCCCCATCAGCAGGACTGGGCCAGAGAGCCTTTCCTGACACCCAGCTCCCTTACTCCAGCCGCCGAGCTGGCACTGGCTCCAGGAGGCCCGCTGGGCTTGGCCTGGGGAGAGCGCCTGTTTGTCCTCCTGATACGAAGGCAGCCAGTGTGAGGGCCCTGCCATCCACTGGTGGAGAGTCTGTTGCTAAGGGTTGAGACCTGCTGCCCTGGGTCTTCTGTAGCTCTGTGTGACGTCGCTTTAGCCCTCAGGAAGGCCAGCAGGCACTCATGAGCAAGTCTGGCATAACAGCCCCAGAGCTGCGCTTTCCAAGATTCCCCTGCATAGATGGATCCCTCCCACTGTCCCTCCAAGGAGCGCTGCTATATTCATCCTAGAGATAGGAAGTCACCCAGGAAGGCTTCTGAGCCTAACCCTAACCCTTCCCCGTCAGCTGCAGCACCTTTGCAGAGAGGAGCAGAGGGTCCAGGAGCGACTTGTAGGGAACCTAAGCGACAGAGGTCCTAGCAGAAGGCCCTCCTAAGAGCTCAGGTACAGAGGTTTCCACCAGGGTTCTGTACTGTTGTTGTTGTTGTTAATTTATTGTGGTAAAATACACATCACATAAAACCTTCAGTATATTAAAGATATTCATATGTTGTGCAACCATCACCATCCATTGCCAGAACTATTTTCATCTTGTAAAACTGAAACTATGGGAGGCTGAGACTGGAGGAGGATGTCAGATTGGAGACCAGCCTCAGCAACTTAGCGAGATCCTGTTACAAAGAAAGCGCTGAGGTACGTGTAGCTCAGGTAGAATGCCATCCAGGTGTGATGGTGCACGCCTGTAATCCCAGTACTTGGGAGGCTGAGACAGGAGAATCACAGGTTTGTGGCCAGCCTCAGCAACTTAGACCGTTTCAAAATAAAAAATAAAATAGGGCTGGGAGTGTAGCTTAGAGGTAGAATGCCCCTGGATTCAATCCCCAGTACCACATACACACACACACACACACAACTCCAAACTGCACCAATTAAACTGTCACTGCTTGTTCCCCCCCTCCCAGGCCCGGACATCCATCATTTTACCTTCTGTCTGCATCAGTGTGACTCTTCCACATAGCTCATGTAGGTGGAATCACACAGTATTTGCCCCTCTGTGGCTAGTTCATGTCACTTAGCAGGATTGTCCTCACAGTTCATCCACATTGTAGCTTGTATCAGAATGTCCTTCTCTTTTTTTAAGTACTGGGTATTGAACCCAGGGATGCTCTACCACTGAGCCTACATCCCTAGTTCTTTTTTTAAATTACTTTTTTATTTTGAGACAGTGTCTCACTAAGTTGCTGAGGCTGTTCTCAAACTTGACATCCTTCTGCCTCAACCTCCCAAGCAACTGCAATTATAGGCATGTACAATTCCCAGCTAGAATGTCCTTCATTTTTCTTTTCTTTTCTTTTTTTTTTTTTTTTGGCACTGGGGATTGAACCCAGCGACATTCTACCTCCGAGCTCCACCCCTAGCCCTATTTTTTATTCTTTATTTTTGAAACAGGGTCTCACTAAGTTGTGGAGGGCCTAAGTAGCTGAGGCTGGTGGGGAGCCTGCGATCCTCCTGTCTCAGCCTCCCAAGTACTGGGATTACGAGCATGTGGCACACCACTCACGGCTTACATATTCTTTTATGTGTATTCCTAAGTATTTTATTTTTGTGTGTGTGTGTGTGTGGTACTGGGAATGGAACCCAGGGGCATTCTACCTCCGAGCTCCACCCCAGCCCTATTTTATTTCTTTATTTGGAAACAGGGTCTCACTAAGTGGCGGAGGGCCTCACTAAGTAGTTGAGGCTGGCCGCGAACCCGGATTCTCCAGTCTCAGCCTCCCAAGTGCTGGAATTACAAGCGTGCGCCACCACGCCCGGCTTATGTCCTTTTTAAGGCTGTGAATAATATTCTGTTGCACGGGTGGACCACCTTGTATTTTTACAGTCATCTGTCAGTAGACACTTGGGTTGCATTCACATCTTAGCCATTGTGAATAATGCCACTGTGAACATGGGGTCGGTCTTCTTTTGATTCTTTTGAATGCTTACCCAGCATTGGGACTGCCCATGACTATTGTTTTTTAAGTGAGTCTGGAAAGATTACTGGGGAACCTGGAGAGGTCTGGTCAAGGGAGGTGTGGCTTTCAGCAGGAGGTGGCCTGGGGAAGCCATGTCCTTGGAGAAGCCATGGGTCCTGTTCAGTTATGATTGAGGGGAGGGGACAGTTGGGGAATGCTTCGGTTCCAGGTGGTATACTGGGTTTGAGGAAGACCGTCCACCTCCAAGCACTCAGGGTTACAATGAGAAGGAACGAAGTACCTGTTTCAGTCCCGTTTCTATGTCTTTGAGAACAGGCTGTCTTCCATTTGGCACCATATTACTTTTTTTCATGGCCGATAGTACCCTGGTGTCTGAGAATGACTGGATGTGGTACTTAATGGGAATCTCTGCTCAGAACCTCACATAGAGTGAACTACACATGTAAGAGGTCACACATCTATGGGATGCACTGACAGCAGTACGCCAGTGTCAGGTGGCAGTGACCACCCCATCCTCTACTCCCACTGACGGCCTCCGCCCTCTTCTGTGTCTATCACCTTGAGCCCCTGAGCCCTTGAGCACCCCTTGCTGCCCCTCACCTGCTCACTCTCCCCTAGGCCGGCAGACCCGCCAGTCACCCAGAGTGGGGCCTGGCTCAGGTCCATTCTGTTGCCTGCTGGGACCCCCCACCTGGCCTGGTGCTCTCTGCTGCTTGTGCTCCGCCCCACTGGCATAACCTTGCCTCCCTAGTCTGGCCCACACACACTGTGTGTGTGTGTGTGTGTGTGTGTGTGTGTGTGTGTGTGTGTGTTTTGTACTGGGGATTGAACCCAGGGGCATTCTACCTCCGAGCTACACCCCCAGCCCTATTTTATTTTTTAGTTTGAAACAGGGTCTCACTAAGTTGCAGAGGGCCTCACTAGCTGAGGCTGGCTGCGAACTTGTGATCCTCCAGTCTCAGCCTCCCAAGTACTGGGATTTTAAATGTGAGTCACCATGCTGGGCTCCACTTACTCCTCAGGCCTCCTCAAAGACTCCTCTGTCCCCTCCCAGGAGGCCCCAGAACACCTGTTTGAAGTGCTTTAATCTTGTGCCTGCCACTGGGAGGCACAAGGCCACATAGTAGTACCCTGTGTGCTGGGAGGGCTGCTGGGCCCTGGACCCCATCTTGCAGTGTGACCTCAGACAGACTAGGTCCCCTCTCTGTGCCTCACTTTGCTACTTGTAAAAGGCACAGTCGGCCGGGCATGGTGGCGCACACCTGTAATCCCAGTACTTGGGAGGCTAAGACAGGAGGATTACAGGTTTGAGACCAGCCTTATCAAGTTAGTGAGGCCCTGTGCAACTTAGTGAGGCCCTATTTCAAAATAAAAGAATAAAATAGGGCTGGCAGTGTAGCTCAGTAGTAGAATGCCTCTGGGTTCCATCTCCAGTACCACCAAAAAAAAAAAAAAAAATAAGGCATAGCCGTTTTATAATTCTCCATGTACAAATTTCTTAGTAAATAAAGTGGTGAGCAGTCATGATGGCTCATGCTTGTAATCTCTGTACTTGGGAGGCTGAGACAGGAGGATCGCAGGTTCAAGACTAGCCTGAGCAACTTAGTGAAACCCTGTTTCAAAATAAAAAATAAAATAGGACCAGAGGTGTAGCTCCAAGGTAGAATGCCTCTGGGTTCAACCCCTGGCACCAAAAAAAGCACCAATAAATAAATAAAGAAATAAATAAACAAACAAACAAACAAACTGGTGCCTAGTGGGCCTCACAGAGGCTGTGGAGTCTAACCCTTATCTTCCTAGTGTGTCTTCCAGCAGAGCTACAACAGTGTGGCCTGCAGGCCTAGCTTTCAGAGAAATAGGTTGAGGAAGGGGACCCCAAAGCTTCATCTGATGCTGGGGCTGGTGTTAGAGGTGCAGCAGGAAGACAGTGCTGGGGACACTGGCAGAAGGCAAGGGACCTGGGGAGATAATAGTGGCTTAGGAAGTAGGTCTACAAGTATTTTGTTTTTTCTTTTTTTGTGTTGGGAGTTGAACCCAGGGCTTTGCACATTCTAGGCTAGGCAAGCACTAAACTACATCCCTAGCCCTTTTTATTTCATTTTGAGGCAGGGTCTTGCTAAGTTGCCCAGGCTGGCCTTGAACGTGCAATACCCCCGCCTCAGCCTCTGGAGTAGTTGGGATGATAGGCATGGGAAACTGCGCCCAGCAAGGCTGAGACTTCCTCACGGGGCTTCTGGGGGCTGTGAGGGTGGGGGCAGGTGTCAAGTTCTTGGTCAGATGTGCACCTCCTTTGGGTGTTATTGGTCAGCGTTCAGTTGGAGGAGATGGGAGGATTACTGGGCTTAACTATGAGGAGGAGAAGCCGGACTCCCCCTGCACCCTAAAGTGCAGTGCAGCTCTGGGTTGAAGTGGAGTCTGAGGCCAGATCCAGGCTCAGGGGTAGGGCCTGGTCAGTGTTCGGCCTTTGACTTGGTGAGGGGAGGGTGTAGCACCTTCCGCCCCTTCCTCCAGCCTGGTGGGAACCCCAGACTCTCTGCCAAGGGTGGAGGCAGGAACATGGGGAACAGGGTCCACAACCAGGAAACGTGCTCAGTGCCCCCTTCCTGCCATCTCACAGGTGGGGTTTGGCAGGGATGTCACTCCTCCTCTGTCTCAGGCAGGGAGTGGAATTTGTATCTGTCTGGGTCTGCCTTCCCAGTGCTTCTGTGACCTGCTTTAGTTAGTGCCCTTTAGTGGCAGTGGCGAGACTCCCATTTGGGGCCCCCAGTGCAGGCGTTGGCACACTCTCTCCAGTCCTCTAGGATGGGGTCCAGGATGCAGAGGGAGGGAAGTAGCCCATCCAGCCCTGCTGCAGGCTACTACAGTGGACCCCCTTCCAGCCCCAGACCAGTGACAGGGTGGAGGGTATTTGAAGGGGTACTGCTGGGCAGGAGGGGCAAGGTCTGGGGTCGGGGAGCTCAGGACACCCTTCAGGTAATGGGAGCTGCAGCCCCCCCCATCTTCCCTTCACTGCATACTCCCATCACACCCCAGCTTCCTCCGGGCAAGCCAAGCTCCCATGCTCCCTCATCTCAGCCTGTGTCTCCCTCCTTGGCTTACAGTCCCTCTACCTCCCGCCTCTCCCATGCCATGACTGTGTGGCACCTGCAGTTCTCACCCGGGAACTTTCTCCCTGTCGCCACCAGCAATTGGGGAGGGAGCCAGGGCTTGAGTACTGTTCCCCACCTGAGTGACCTGTGCAGGATCGGACAGAGTGGGCACTGTTGTGGGTTGGGTGAACACCTACTAGCTTCTCCCCCAAAGACGTCTGGGGAGTCGGGGTGTGCTGGTCAGGAGCTTAGGACTTCTTCATGGAAGCCCCACCCCCTCTCGGGGTTCAGGGTAAGGAAAGGGAGTATTTAGGGGAGTGTAGCCTCTTTCCTCCAGCTGCTGTTCAGTCTTGCCTGTTGGCTTCCTGCAGGTCCCAGAGATGTCTTGAGTCATGTTCATGGTGTGTCTTTTGTGAAAGATGTAGGTTTCCCCTGGAGGGACAGTCTTCAGCCCCTGCGGTTTGAAGGGTCCAAGGGTGTGGGTGAAGGCAGCACATTTTATTTTGATAAGCATTTATTTAAATGGCCCTTAGGAAAAAATAAGCCAGCCAAATATCACCCAAGCCCAGATATTATTGCTTAGGACAAAAGTAAACTGGGAAAAATGAAAAGGGCAGCCAAGAGAAAAGGTTCAGGGGCACTGGGAGCCCGGGCCTGGCAGTGCTTGCCTCCCAGGCTTTCCTGGGACCCGGGCGGCCCTTCCAGGAGCATCTGGGGCTGTGTCCCTTGAGTGGGATTGGGATTTGGTCTCAGTTTATTTTCCTAATAAACATACTGTGTTATTTTGACTTTCATTTCTTGTAGCCACTAGATCTATATTCAGCAATGTTATCCCAGTTCTCAGCTGCTGCTGGACTGTATTGGATTTGTTTGTGGTTGTGGCACATTTTCTCCCTTAGTTTGTCCTAAAGCTTATTACAGACAGTGGACACAGCACAGCATGCCTGGTGGGCAGCGTCGGCAGTACAGTCTTTGCTTGCCACAGAAGGACCAGTTCTGTGGCTCTGTGGCCCTGTGGAAGGTGGCAGGCAGGAAGCTAGAGGATTGTTGTGGATGGCACTGGGCACAACTGAGCGGCCAAAGAAGGCTGTGCTGACATGGCTTCTCATGTTATTTGTTGTGTTATGGGACAGCGGAACAGAGTTCCAGGTAAGGGGGTGATGTGCCACCAGTAAGCACTGTTGAGTTAAAGAGATCAATGGATGCATGTGGGAGGCAGAGCAGGGGCATCGCTGTCGAGTCCCCAGAATCCAGGCGGGGGCTGGGGCAGTGATGCGCCTGGGTTCTGGAAGCTTGGAAGGCAGTTTTCAAACAGCCTTGAGAAAGCAGCCAGGTGATGGCGTGCTGGGAGCGTGGGTGGGCGGCTCAGGAGCACCCGCTGGCACACAGTGTCGTGCCGCAGGGAATCAGGATGTGCGTGTGTATGCACGTGCGCTGTCTTTGAAACATTTACTCTGCTGTTCATGGAGACATTGTCTTGGTTGGCTGTTCCTGATGTCTGATCTTAAGTGTCACCTCTTGAGGGAGGACAGTGGAAACAATGAGGGGAGCCAGCTGCCTGCCCCCAGGAAAGGCTGCCAGCTTAGCCTTGGAAGTGGGGAGCCCTTGGGTGTAGAGCCAGACAGGTGGGGATTCAGGTCCCTTCCCATGGGCCTTTGAAGATATTTTGAATTGAGAACCTCAGTCAATGGCACTGGGCACAGGGACCTGAGGACACCCGGGATTGTTCTCTCAGGCTGTGGCTTCCATACTGTATGAGAGTCTTGAAAGCATCCAGCACTCCTGGAGAAAGATCAAGGCACCACCACCACCTCGGCCGTGTCTGGCGGGCACTCGGGCCTGGGACGAGAGGGTCCCTGTGCTGTGCGGGTGAGACAGGGCCAGTGCCCCAGGTGCAGTGTAGGGGGTGTGGTGGCCTGTACCTCAGGGGTGCCATCCCTTCGTGACACGGTTGGACTCTGATTGCCTTGCTTTGGTCTGTCTTTTTTTTTTAACTTAATAAACATTTATTTTCTCAGTTTCTGTGGCTTGGAAATTTGGGAGTGGCTTAACTGGGTGATTCTGGCTCAGGGTCTCTCAAGAGATTGTTTGTAGTCAAGATGTAGGCTGGAGCTGCAGTTGTCTGAAGGCTTGACTGGGCCTGGTCCCACTGCCAAGATGGCTCAGTGAGTGGTTAGCAAGCTGGTGCTGGCTATTGGCAGGAAGCTTCAGTTGCTCCCCAGGTGGACTCTCCATTGGGCTGCTTGAATGTCTTCACAACATGGTGGCTGGCTGTTCATTAAGAATCAATCAGGAAGAGGTTCATACTGCCCCAGTGAACAAATATAATGAAAATCTGGCTGAGTGTGGTGGCGCACGCCTGCAATCCTAGTACTTGGGAGGCTGAGACAGGAGGATCGCAGGTTCGCGGCCAGACTCAGCGACTTAGTGAGGCCCTCTGCAATTTAGTGGCACCCAGTTTTGTCTTTTTCTTCTGGGCTTTCTCCTTTGTTTCCTCAACTAATTTGTCACTTTTTCAACCAGGACTATCCTGATCTCATCTCCAGGAGGATTCAGCCAAGATACTCCACATTTCTATGTTGACCAGGAATTACAAGCCCCCCCTCCCGCCCTCAGCGTGATCTCCATCCCGTCCCCCTGCGCGGCGGCAGCACGGCCACATCACCGCTTTGGTCTGTCTTGTGGCTGCTGGCTACCTGCCTTTAGTTTGGGGGCTGCAGCACAGATCCACAAGGGCCCTGGCTCAGAAGCCGTGTGGATGGGAAGGGACAGCGAGCCAAGGACCCTCTGCAGGGCCTCACTTTGCCTGAGACAAAGCAGGAGGTCTCCAGGTCCTGTCCTGTCTCTGGTGATTCAGGCTGCTGACCCAGGAATCCAGGAGCATCCCACCCTAGCTGCAGTGGGAGACCTGCAGGGGGCGGGAATGAGGAGAATGCCCAGCAATTGGAGAAAGTCAGGGAAATCATGGTAACATTAATAGAGCATTTAGCTGTTGCACATAATCTTGATGCAGACCTTGTAGCAATAGGAAGAGGTGGTAAATGGAAAGCACACAGCATCTATGATGTTGTTATAACTGTGCATCTGTTACTGGCTCTGGACTAGGACACCTCAGGCATGAGGGGCACAGGTTGGTCAGAACTGAGTGCCCATCTCTGCTCAGGGCTCTGCATAGCACTCTCTACCTGGAAGCCATTGCAGGGCATCTGCCTGTGTGGAGATTCTCCTGGTCTCTGTTTGTCAAATGGAAATGTTCCTGCTGCCTCCTGAGGCTGATGAGGTTCGAATGAGCATGTCTGACAACAACAGGGAGGGGCTCAGTAGGTGTGCTCAGGGGACAGGAAGACCAAGGGGGCCGGGTGAGCCTCCAGACAGAGGGCAAGGAGTACGCACACCAGCAAGGTGCAGGGGCCTCCTCTGGCTTCCTTCAGTGTGCTCTGTGGGGCCATACTGCATGCATACCAGTGCCACCAGCTGAATTTGGGGCCAGCTAATGTCCTCCGTATCAGGGCTCTGAAATTAGGCTTTGAGGCAGATGTGCCTAATGGAGTTGGTGTGGGTGGTTTATTGGAGCTTGCTGCCTGTTCCTAACGTGACCCTGCAGGAGCAGGGGCGGGGAGATGGCCAGTGGGCTGTGGGTTCACTGAGCACCTTTGAGATGCAGCAACAAGGCACCTGGCCTTGTGACAGGCATTGAGAATGGGAGGAGGAATGATTTGGACCTGCCCCGCAGGTGAAGGAGGCAGGGCTGATGGGTTCCTGGCTTGGGTCGCAGGTGGCCTGGACAGAGATGTTTGATGTGGTGGCAGGTAGGGACCAGGGCCTCACACATGCCACACCAGCTATACCGAGCTACATCCCCAGCCCAGTCCTCTCCCTTAACCACTGTAGTGTGTAGTAAAAACATGGGTTCATTTCCTCCCTCAGTCTCACTGTTTTGTCTTCTGTTGCTGTGGTCAGCTGTGTCTGGCATCACCTGATGGTGAGGGGGGAAAGGTGGGAAAATGCAGAATTAAAGAAACATGTCTTAAAAACATTTCAGATGTGGAGGAAGTGCTGTGAGCAAGTGATCTGTAGTGGGAAGTGCAGTGAGAAGCGAATCTTCTTTGCCCTGAATTTCCCCAGTATTAGGCAAGAAAGAACATGGTCCCCTCTGCAGGCCACCACCATGCTGCTCCTGCAGCTCCTGGTGGAGCCTTGCCCTGGACATCTGATGCTGGCTTACGTCTCATTGCAGGCTCTGGCCTTTGGGGTCTATTCTGCTGCCTCTTCCCCTCTTGGGGGAGACAGTGGTCCAGAGTGCCAGCCCCTGTGGGTGGTCGTTTCCCGGCCCCCAGGGAGAGGGGGAGGAGCCAGCTAATCAGGCATGCCGTGTGGTCTGTGAGCCCTCACCCTCGCCCTGTACCACACAGATCAACTCATCCTGCCCTGCCAAGCAGTGCTACCACCTTGCGAATAATCCTGTCACCAAGGTGGGTGGTGATGTCTGGTTTCCATGTTGCTTTAGTGTCTGGTTTTGCAAAACCTTCACATGGCTTCCCAGGTCCCTCCTTATGTAACACTTTGGAATAATAGGCTTGCCAAGAGGTAAGTTGGAGAAAATGTTTGTGGTCATGGTAACTTCCAGGACCACTGCTTTCAAAGCCATGGAGCCTCACCGAGCTGTGTCTGCCTGGGGGAGTGATGGAGCCTGTGCCACCATCCATTCCTCCTGCTTTTTGTTGAACCTTGTTACATCTCTTACCTGCCTCTACATTTTTGGGGTTTTTTTTACAGCTTTATTCAAGTATAATTGACATAGAATAAACTGTTCACTTTTAAAGTATAGGATTTGATAGATTTTTGACCTATAAATACACCTGTGGCACATCACCACAATCGAGTTAAATGAATATATCCACCAGGTGTGGTGGCACACCCCTGTTGTAATCCCAGTACTTGGGAAGCTGAATCAGGAGGATTTTACAGGTTCGAGGCCAGCCTCAGCAACTTAGTAAGGTCCCTCAACAACCTAGCTAGACCCTGTTTCAAAACAAAAAGGGCTGGGGTGTGGCTCAGAGGCAGAACACCCATGGGTTCAATCCCCAGTAGCCCCCCCAAAATGATCATATCCAGAAATTTCCTCTCGCCCCTTGATAATCCTTCCCTCCTGTCCCACACCACCTGGTGGTCAGATGCTGATTTGGTCTCTGTCACTGTAGATTAGTTTGCCTTGTTAAGAGTTTTGTGGAATTGTACGGTATGTCCCCACACCCTGCCTGGCACATTGATTTGAAGATTCATGTTTATCATGCTTATCAAGGGTCCATGGTTCCTTTTTCATTGCTGAGTAGCTTTCCATTTTATAGTTGTACTAAAGTTTGCTAGTTCACATGTTGATCAGGCTTTTGGGTTAAGAATCTGCCAAAATGTCTTCCAAGGTGATTATACCATCTTGTACTCCCACCAGTGATGTATGGAAGTTCAAGTCACCTCCTCATCCTTGTCAGCACTTAATAGTGTCAGACTTTTCACTTTTAGCTATTCTAGGAAGTATGTGGTGATATCTCACAGTAGTTTTAACTTGTATTTTCCTACTGACTAGTGATGTTGAGCATCTCTTCAGGTGTCTCCTCCCCCCCTCACCTCCCACCCCCACTGGTTGACCAGGGCTTTGCATAGGAGGCAAGAGCGAACTGCTAAGCCCTGCCCTCCTCAGCGCTTGTGCTGTCCATACCTTCTCTGTGGTGCAAAGATGAATGGATGCTAGAATCATTTGCCCATTTCCCCCCTTGGTTTCATTGTCTGATTGTTGAGTTGAAAGTTCTTTGTAGAGCCTAGACACAAGTTCCTTCTTGGTATGTGATTTTCATATATTTCCTCCCAGTCTGTGGCTTGCCTTTGCATTGTTTCAGTGTTGAGGTTTTGTGTGTCTGTGTCAGATTAATCCCTGAGTATTCCTTCTTTAGTTGTTATTATAAACGGGATTGGCTTTTTAAATTTCAACTTCTGAATGTTTGTTGCTTGCATATAGAAATACAGTAGGGTTTTATATATCGATCTTATATCCTGCAACTTTGTTAAACTCATTTTAGTAGCTTTTGTGTAGCTTTCATAAAATCACGTAGGCTGTGTGTCACTCATGAATGAAGGCAGCTGGTGTCCTCTGCTGTCTGGAGTGCCTTTTCTTTCTCCTACTTGCCTGACTGCACGGATTGGCGCCCCTGCTCTGGGTAGGAGCAGTGGATCTCAGGAGAAAGCACCAGTCGCTCACCACCATGTTTCATGGTAGCTGTGGGCATTGGAGGATTTTATCAGGAAGTCGTTTATTCCTAGTTGGATGACAGTTCTGTCAGGAACACATGTCCAGTTCTGTCAAATGTCTGCATCTGTTGGGGTGATTATACGGGTTTTCAGTTTTGGCCTTTTTGTATGGTCAATTACATTGATTTTCAGATGCTCTCTGCCTCCCAACTTTAATTTGCAGTCTCCCTCACTTTGCTCTTGTCTTTCCCTGTGTAGACACGTGGATTTTCCTCATCTATTCCTTTGCCCTGCCTCTCCATCACCAGTGAGACTGGCTAACAGCCTGCTTATTGGCAGAGGTGGGTACGTGCCCACTGCAGGGCAATAATGAGCATGGTTGGCTATCTGGTACCATGGCTTCCTCCTTGGGAAGTGGCAGAGTACGTGCCAGGGGTCTGTGGTCTTGGGACACCCTAGTGTGGCAAGACGCAGATGCCACGTGCAGCGTGACACACGACGCACCCCCCACCCCCAGCATACTGCCTGCTGCCTTTCTCTAGTAACTGAGTGTTTTTTGTCCTGGGAGTACAACTTGCCCAGACCCTCCTATGAGCCCTTCAGTGTGTCTTGTCATCCCAGCTTCCCCTCCACTTCAGGAGTGTGCAGCCAGGCTTCTGGTGAGCTATGAAGCATAGTGGCCCTGTCACTATGTGTCTGGCAGGCTGGGGTCACGTTGACCTTGCTCTCAGCCTGTTCTGTGGGGCTCGGGAGGGGCCAGGGTGCCTGGGGAGCACGGCCTCCATGCCAGCAGTTTAGCCGCCGTCTTCACAGGAGTGCTCTCTTGAGATCATGGTATCCTCGAGAAGCAGGAGTTCCATTTTTATATTTTGTTTTGTTTTTAAGACAGGGTCTCTCCTGTCTTGCCCAGGCTGGCCTGGGCTCCTGCAACCCTCCTGCCTTGACCTCCCAAGCAGCTGGGACCACAGCTGTGTGCCACTGAGCCCAATTTGTTATTTTTAGCAGCTTTTTTATTAAAGCGCAACATCTATCCAGAAAAATGTATGAGTTGTGTTTTGCCTTTGAATGAGTGTTGTGAATCATTTGTACCCCCAGATCCCCCACACCCAGATCCAAGAGCAGCACAGTCCCAGAGGCTACTCTGTCTTCTTACGCACTCCCACCTGACCACTGTCACCATTGCGATGTCCTGCTGGCTTCTGAGCTCTCAGTCCAGTACAGATGTGTCCTTTTGTGTCTGGCTCTTTTTTTTTTTTTTTTCGGTACTGGGGATTGAACCCAGGGGCATTCTACTTCTGAGCCACACCCCCAGCCCTATTTTTTATTCTTTCTTTTGAAACAGGGTCTCACTAAGTTGCAGAGGGCCTCACTAAGTAGCTGAGGCTGGCTGGAAACCCAGATCCTCCGGTCTCAGCCTCCCGAGTACTGGAATTGCAAGCGTGCACCACCACGCCTGGCTTGTGTCTGGCTCTTACTGGACACTTTGGGAATTTATCTATGGTGTCATGTGCAGCATGGTGTCCACCCACACCAAACGGTCAGTCTGCTGCATGTGCATCCAATCTGCTGTTGGTCTGCGGGCCGGGTTCGGCTGGGTTTTGTTGCTACCCTCCTGAGCACATGTGCTGGTGCTTCTATAGGTGCTGGCCTGGAGAGGAGCTGCTGCGCCACGCTGGGAGGCTCCATGCTGCCTTAGTGACGCCTGCTGAGAAGCTCCCTGTGCCCACTGCCCTCTGGGTCCACATGGAGTTCCAGAGCTGCAGGGCACATGGGGAGGGCTGCCCAGACCCTGAGCCCCTCCTAAGGGTCCTCAGGTGGCAGGCTTCGAGGACTGTGTGATGACTCTCCTTTCTGAGCACTGTGGCATACCAGAGTCACCCTAAGTTCTCCTGTGTGTGTCTTGTCACCTTCTCAGGAGCCCTGGAGGGACAGCTGGGTGGGTAGCTTAGAGCTGCCTGCGGGCCATCCGCTGTAGGACCCTGCTGACTCTTTCTGCCTTTGGGACCTAGGGACTCACCCCTGCCCTGTGAAGTGGCGGTGGAGCTGCTCGCTGCTCATCCTAGCATTTTCCAAGAGACTTTGTGAGGGTGGGACCTGCTCAGTCTCTAACCATGCCTGTCCGCCAGCTTAGAACTGGTCACCCCTTGAGGAGTGCCCAGGAATCCAAGGCCACCAGATGTTCCTGTCATTTACTTATCTAGCACGGTGGTCTCTTGATGCTTGCCAGGGCATCCTGGTCTTCGTTTGTGGGTGCGGTCACTTTGACCCGTCTGTGTGTGAGCCCCTCTGACAAAGGGCGAGTCCTCATAATCTTCCTGGTAGTCCAGGTTCCCATCAGCCTGTGTGAGGGCCTCAGTGGTGGCGTCTCCTCTGTTGCTTCTCTTTTTGACTGGCTGGGACTGTCCATGGTGCCCACTGCCAGGATGCAAGGGCCCTGGAGTGGTGGAGTGCTTGCCTGGTCAGTGCTCAGAAAGCATTTGGTGTGTTGGGCATGGTGGCCACGCCTGTCATTCCAGAACCGCGGAAGCTGAGGGAGGAGGATCACAGGTTTGAGGCCAGCCTCAGCAACCTAGTAAGACTGCCTCAAAATAAAAAGGGCAGGGGATGTAGCTCAGAGGTAGAGAACTCCTGGGTTCAATCCCTAGTACCAACCAACAAACAAAAAAGGAGGGAGGGAAGAAAAGAAAGCATTTGGTGACAGGTTACAAGGAGTTCTAGCATTCTGCTTGGACGGGCAAGCTGGCTGTCCCTTTGGCCTCCTCTCCATGGGCTCTGTGGCTGCCTCTAGGTTTTTGCTTGGGCACTACCTTGCCTGTGTGGATCTTGCAGAGTGGCCAGCAGCCAGGCTCTGGGCCTCTGTGGCACTCCGGGACAGTGATCAGCGTGCTACTCACGGTCTCCAGACACTCTCGTGGCTCTCCCAGGCTCACATCAGCATTGGGCCAGTGCAGGCGGCCAAGTGGAGCTCCTACAGCATCAGACCTGCCACCTGGTCCATACCTGCACTGTCCCAGGTGGTAGCACAGGTGCTCTGTCAAGTAGTGAGCCTGGCTGCTGGTACTTGGCCGTTGCTTGGAGGTTGTTTCCTGTTGATTCCTGGAAAGCTGAGCTCTTCTGGTTTGGGATTGCCATCTTGCACGGCGGACCAAGCACTGTGCCTGTCGCTGGCATTCTTACTGGCTCTTCGTAGAAGGCAGGTTGGGAGGGAGTAACCCCACCCACCTGCTGTCCTCAGACAGGTCACCAGGACCCTTCTGTGAGCTTTTACCATGGAACTAGAATGCTCTGTTCAGCTTGCTAGCTTCCTGGTTGCATCAGTGTAGGATTGAACCGATTTACAGGTGACATTTGGGGAACTCTTACACTCTCAGAAAAGGCCACATTTACAAGAATTGTAAGTCCCCTGGCCCGATTCAGAGACCGGGGTTTTAGGTTGGTTGTCAGGAAAAGCTGCTGAAACGTGGAGCAGAAGGGATGGACTGCTGTGCTGTGGGGAGAGCTGCTGCTGCTTCCCAGGCCCTAGCTTCCTCCTGGCGCTGTTACAGTGCAGTCAGGGTTCTGTGAGCCGCGCACCCGGCCTGGCATCCCATCTCCTGGGCTGAGTTGCAGTACTCATGGCATGCCTGCCTGTCAGCACTCAGCAGACTGTTACAGGGGCTGTGGTGTAGGACAGTCAGGGCCCCATGGACAGTGGCTGGCTGCTCCTGGGGGAGAGATGGGCCCTGCTGGTGGGGAAGTGCTGTAGGTGCAGGCCCTGGGCTCCCTGCCCCAGAGCCCTTCTTCCTCTAAGAAGCTGTGGTCAGGGTTGAGGCTCCCACAGGGTCCTAGTGGAAGAAACAGAGCCAAGAGCACTAGGTGGCATCCGCCCAAGGAAGTTCCCCTTGCTCCTGCCAGGTGAGGCAGAGCAGAGCCAGGAGGCTGCACCTTCAGCACAAGAGAGGGCAGAGCAGGCTGGCTCTGGCACATGGGCTGCTTCTTGCACAGACTTACGGCAGAGGCTGTGGGAACAGGAGGCAGCTGCCTGGGGACATGTGTGGTGTCCGTCAGAAGTAGGAAGACTTGCTCTGGCTGAAAATAGTGTGGCTGAGACCAGATCACAGATGTGCCTGTGCCCAGCAGAGCCTGTTTCATCCACCCGTACGGCCTCAGCAGACACCATTGGGGGGGCAGGGCTCAGCTGGGGCATGGTGGTAGAATGCTCAGAACGTTGAAGGCTCCCAGACTGCTTGCTTTTGGGTGCCATCTGTGGCATGTTTTGGTTTGGAAGCATGGCTGGCTGATGAACACTTTCAAAGTCTTTTGAGCCAAGCAGTTTTTATAAATTCTTGTCTAGGCCATTCTGCATTTAAAGAAAGAAAAAAAGATGAGGACGTCCAGGTTGCTGGTCTTGAAATGAACCAGTTTTATGGGGACTTTGCTGCTAAGGCCTCACCAGGGGCTGCTGACCCCACCTGCTTTGAGCCCAAGGAGCGCATCTTGGGGCTGCATTGCATGGGTGTGGGCCCTCAAGCTGCTGGTGTGGTGCTGCCCCACTGCTCAGCATGGCTAGGAGGGCAGGCCAGACAGCGAGGGTGGGGATAAGTATGCAGAAATGCTTCATCAGCCTTGGGAGGCCATGCTGAGGCAGAGTGGGCTCCAGCACCATTGTTGTGGCCCATGCCAGGGCCGCCCTGTGTCTGGCTCTTGGGCCCCCTTGGGACAAGACAGAAGCAGTGCTGAGACCATCCAGGGGTGGTAAGTGATTTTAGGGGATTCTCTGTGCCCTGTGCATTTCCATGCTGTGGCAGGTTGGGGAGAGGTGTATACGGGAGCCAAGATCCTAGCTGGGTGCCCCTGACCTCACCCAGAGAAACCTGAGATGGGCTGTTCAGGCTCATCTGCCGTCTTCTGGCTGTGTGGTCCACCCGGCCCTCCGTGGCCTTCCTGGGCCCTCATTTTCCTTGTCTGTGTGGTTGGGTCTTGAGGGTGAAACCAGCAAGTGGTGGCAGCTTGGAGCTGGGCTGATGACCTGCCCCACCTCACTGCCTGGGTCCCGTGTGCTCAGACCTCAGGGTGCAGGGTTCCCCTTTGCCACCACAGGAGCAGCCGCCAGCTTGAGTCCAAAGAGGTGAGGGATTTGGGGCAGGTGGGACCCTTTAGGCTGTGAAGGAAAGAGAGTGGTGGGCTTATGAGACCCTGGTGTCCCAAGACTCAGTGTCTTGGTTCCTGGTTTCAGGTCCTGACTGGAAATCCCCCCTGGGTAGTCATTGTGAACATAACCCTGATGTGGGCGGGCAGATGCGCATGGTGGGTTGGCTCCACCACATAGCCCTAGCTTTGGACTCTATCCAGCTGTCCTGAGAAGGCAGACTCAGGCAGGGGATGAGGCCAATGAAAACATTTTTCGCACAGGGGTTTGGTTTAAAGATGATTCCAGCTGGGTGTGGTGGCCCACACCTATAATCCCAACACTTGGGAGGCTGAGACAGGAGTATTGCAAGTTTGAGGCCAGCCTCAGCAGTATAGGGAGACCTTGTTTCAAAATAAAAATTAAAGTAGGACCGGGGATGTAGTGCACCCCTGGGTTCAATCCCAGTACCCCCCCAAAATAATTCCACATGCCTTATGGAGGCAGGGTTTCTGAAGACAGTTGTCAGACCTTCTGGACTCTGGAGAGGCCAGAGGAGTGGTTTGGCTTCAGAGGGCAGCCACGAGGCATTGCTGCAGGAGGTCCCTGGGGGCAAGCCTGAGAATAAAGTCCTGAGTTAAGGATCCTGCAGCTCAGCTGTGGCCTGAGGACGGCAGGTCACAGATGAGCTGGGAGGCTGTGCTGACTGGGGCTGGGCAGGGCATGCAGCACTGGCTGTCCCTGCCCTGCATTATTGTTGGCCCTTGTCCATGTTTCTGCCCTCCAGGATAGGGGGCCCCGGCTTGCACTCCTCTGTGAGATGCCCCCAGACCCTAGCATCCTCTGCCTGGCTTCTGGCCTCATGCACACAAATAATTGTGTTCTCAGCCCCCAAGCAGCCCTTCCTGAAGAGGGGCCAGGGCTTGTGCCCTCAGAACCCTGGGGCATCCCTCCTGGTCTTGGCAGCCCTGAGAACCTGGCCATGGCTGTCCCGGGCTCCCTCCCAGAGCAGGCCAGGCCTCTTCCTGCACAAAGAAACTGTTGACTTAGTGCTCACCCCTGGATGGAGCTTTGTGTGGGCCCCTTTAGCAGGGAGATGTGTGCGGGGGGGGGGGGTAGCTGCTCCCTGGAGGCACACTCTGCTGACAGCAGCTCAGTAGCCTGTGGGGCTCAGTGAGGCTCTCCTGGGCCCTCCGTGGAACGGCCACGGAGCTTGAATCAGACAGCGGTTAGGAGACTGAGACAGGCTCTATGAGAGGCAGCATCTATGCCTCAGCCCTTCCTTCCCACCTGGCACCAGATGGTGGGAGCAGAAGCCGCTGTGAGGAATCAGAGACAGTTATTTGCTCATTTCACCTCTGTGCACCTGCCGCTTCCTTCAGGAGCAGTGAAGTCTCCGTCCCAATGTCAGGAACTAGCCTTTCTTACTCCTGGCAAATTTCATGTATAAAAACAGAGAGGATAAGGTAGCTAGCTCATTGCAGTGGATCCACCTTATAGGCAGTCAGCGCTGCTTCCTGTCCCCTTCCTGCCATTCATTCCCAAGTGAATCATTCAGTAGCAAAGTCCAGATTGCATCATCTCTTTAGGAAGTAGTGTAAACTGCATTGTTGTAGAAGATGAGGATGCTCCAGGTGTGGTGGCTCACGCCTGTAATCCCAGTACTTGGGGTGCTGAGACAGGAGGATCTCAGGTTCGAGGCCAGCCTCAGAAATTTAGCAAGACCCTTAGTGACTTAGTGAGACCCTGTTTCAAAATAAAAAGGGTGGGGGCGTAGCACACCCCTGGTTCAGTCCCCAGTACCAAAAAAAAAAGAAAAAGATGAGGCTGCATGGTGTGCCTCTCATGGCTCACTCAGAATTGCACACAGGTTGGTTGTTGTACCCCATGACCCAGGGTGAGGCGGGACTGGGGCCTGAACAGGAATGCACCACGCACACGGCCCCCCAGGCTGCTTCTGTGTGTGTACAGCCCTGCTTGCCTTCCTCCCACTCACTGCAGGTAGAGCAGCCGGTGTCACTGATCTGCTGGCTCTAGTCGTGAGTCAGTCTGGGCCTCAGCCTCAGTAGGGTTGGAAGTGCCAGCCTTTCTAGAAGCCTTTCTGAGGGCCCTTGAAGGCCATGGGTCCTGGGTGAAGCTGTCCCCTGCCTGGCCTCCCTTAGATGTTGTTAGTCACCTTCTGTTATTGTAACAAACATGTAAGATAATCAACTGAAAAAGCAGAAAGGTTTGTTTTGGCTTACGGTTTCAGAAGTTCTGACTCACGGTCAGTTGGGCCTGTGGCGAGGCCATGCATCGTGGCGGGAGCACGTGGTGGTAGAGGCCACTCCCTGCATGGCAGCCAGGAAGCAGACAGGAGGAGGTAGGCCTGATATCCCCTCAACTTCCTCCCTCCAGGCCCCACCTGGGAAAGGTTCTACTACCTCCCAACAGTGCCACCGGCTGGGGAAATCCAGCCTTCAACTGGGGCCTTTGGAGGACATTGAAGATCCAAACCATAGTGGTTATAAAGGAGGGTGTGTCTGCCATTTGGGTGCCAGAACAGTGTCTCCTGAGCACCCCACCTTCCAGTGTGTCTGCTGGCTCTGAGGCCCCGGCCAGGACCGGCCTCCCCACTTGGTCTCTCTGTGAGATTCCAGAAAGATGAGACTTTTGCTTTTCTTCTGGCCCAGGTGTACCTGATCATGTCTCCTGTGATCCCCCAAGTGTTCAGTGTGATGGTGAAGGGATCAGATTCATGTTCCAGGTGCTGGACAGGACCTTCAGTGCATCTGGGTCACATCTGAACCACCTGCTAACTTCCTGCCCTGCCCAGAACACTCTCCAGGCTCTCTCTAGATCCCTTTGCCAGGCATTTCCCACTGCCATAGTGCGACCCCCCATGGACATTCAGGCACCACTGTGCACAGGGCAGATGCCACCACACTGGGGGGCTCCATGGCCAGGCAGATAGTCACCTCCAGTAGAAAGGCCATGCCCACATGGGTAAGTGGGCAGAGACAGCCACTGTTGGTAGAAGGGGAGGCAGTGCTCAGCTCCGCCTGTTGTTAAGGAAAATAGAAGTGGGTCTGCATCCACCAAAGCAGCCCAGAACAGATAGCAGGCTGGGGTCCCACACCTGAATTCTACTTTGGGGAAAGCCATTTGGCAGGGGGATAGAGAATTTTTTTTGGACTGGGAATGAATCCCAGAGGGAGAAAGGGCTGCAGGTATGCCAGGCTACCTCTGACAGTGGGAGACTATGACTGCTCCTCAAGCCAACAAGCCCGCAAAACTGCAGGAGGCCATCCCAAGGGCTGCATTTAGGAGCTCCCCAGCAGGGCAGGAGCGTGTGCAGTGACAGAACCCAGTCTGTTTCCACACTGACAGATAGGAGGAGCCATCCAGAAATAGACAAGACACGTGGTCTCTTGGGATGGTGGCCACAGTTCAGCCCTTATGGTGGTAAAAGTTGACCAAGAGAAGGCTTAGGTCAGATCAGAGCAGCTCAAATCCCGGATTCCTAACCACATTGCTGCTACCTTCTACTGGCTCCAGGGAGTAGCCCTGCCCCCCCTCCAGAATGGGTCCTCAGTCGAGTGGCCCACACGCTGAGGGGCAGAAAGATTCTGCCGAAGGACGCGGAAGACATAGCCTGTTCCACAAGGCCTCTGGAAGCTGAAGACCCCTTGCACACCCGGGTACAGTTCCTTGGGTAGCTGAGCCACAGCAGGCCCTCAGACCCTCACCCCAGGCCCCTGGCTCCCATAGAACTTCCAGGAGCCTCTGGCTGGCTACTGGTTGGGCAGCGATTTCTGAGGCCTGTTTATTGCCAGGCCCTGGGGTTGCCCAGGTGTTCTGCCTACTCCCTCCTGTGTGGTAGCAGGACAGTGTCTGCCCAAGGACAAGGACACACTGTGCTGCCAGGCTGGCTGGGCCTGGGCAGCATTCTGTGCTGCAAGGACTGCTGGTTCAGGAGTGTGTAGGGACCCAGGGTTCTAAATATACCAGGGTGAGGTCATGGGGGAGGGGAGGATGAGGCCATGTACAAGCCCAGGAGTGCCATCAGTGCTGGAGCCTGGGCCGGGAGCCGTTGGCCTCTCGGCCCTTTGGGACTGACCTCCTCACTGCCCCGTCTTCTCTTGCACCAAATCCCTGCGCATCGCGTGTTCAGGTGAGTGGAGGATCAGCTGTGTCTCCTGTTGGGTCGTCCCAGCCCAGACACAGCTTGAAGCAGGTGTGTTCATGGATCTAGCCCCAAACAAGAGCATTGGAAGGCAAGTGAGGCCTTTGTTTGCCAAGGAGTGACCTGGCCCATTGGCAGAGGGTGGTGTGGGCCACTGCCAGTGCTCTGTGGTCCCTGTGCAGCTTCACACCAGGGGATACAGACTGGCAAGGAGGCTGCCTTCAGCTAGATATGGGCACAAGATTCGGAGAGTCAAGCAGACACAAGGCCAGCAGGGTGTCCACATCCTAGACCTGGGGCTTGGGCGTGTGGGCCCTCACATGGCAGGCATGGCTAAGGGGATGTGTGCTGGAGTCAGAAGTGGTCCTGGGTCACAGGGTGGGTCAGAGAGCTGTGATGTGAGCAGGACCTGGCCCATCGCCAGCTTTGAAGATGGAGGGAGGGCTGTGACCATTAGAAACTGGGACTAGCCTTCAAGTGACAGCCAGCAAGAAAACAAGGACCTGAGTCCTATGGCCATAAGGAGCTAATTGAGCCAACACTCGAAGGGGCTGGAAACGGACCCTCCCCAAGCATCTCCAGAGGAGCATGGCCTGCGGCACCACAGTCCCAGTGCAGTGAGACCTGGCCACACTTCCAGCCCCAGCCTAAGATGACAAACGTGCGCTTGTTAAGCTGCTGGGTTGGTGATCATGCATCACAGCAGCAGCGGGGCACTTGGGCCACGGTCCTGCGAGGATGTGGGAGAGAAAGAGAAGCTGCTCTGCACTGTACTGCACTGCTCCGCTCTGCTCTGGCTCCTGGAGGGGATGCAGTGGGTGCAGCCTCCCTGGAGCCAAGTGACTGTCGTCCTCAGATCTGGAGCCTGCATCCTGGGCCTGCTTGTGCAGTAGCCCAGAGCAGATCTGCTGCAGATGCGGAAGAGGCCTGTGTGTCCCCAGCACTGAAGCACACAGGCGCACACACACTGGAAGGCAGGGCTGAGACAAGGGGAGGTCTGTCAGATGCTGGACATTCTGATTTTTTTTTTTTTTTGCGGTACTGGGGATTGAACCCAGGGGTGTTCTACCTCCAAGATACACCCCCGGCCCTATTTTTTATTCTTTATTTTGAAACCGGGTCTCATGAAGTTGCGGAGGGCCTCACTAAGTAGCTGAGGCTGGCCGCGAACCCGGATCCTCTGGTCTCAGCCTCCCAAGTACTGGGATTACAAGCGTGAGCCACCACGCCCAGCTTGGACATTCTGATGTTAAGTGAGAAAGCGAGACACAGAACCGTGGTTGGTGTGCTGTGGTTTTAAACATGTGATAGTGTACATATAGGCCTGCAGATACATGGGGTATTTTTAGAAAAAATAGAAGGAAACACTGTGGTGGCTGGGTAGCTATGCAGTTTTCCTGGCTGTGCCTTTCTACATGGCCTTCATTTGTATCGTGTGCCTCATAGTGTACAGCGTCTTGGCGTGCATGGGGGTGTGTGACATGCCACTGCATGAGACTCATGGAAGGCAGATGGGGCTTTTTTAGGCTGTGGCCAGCCCACCAGAAACCTGTAGCTGCCGGGGAGGGGATGGTTGCTGACCTGTAGAAGTTATCCTCCACCAGTAGGTTTTAGTAAGGTGTTTCCCAATAGCGTCTTAAAAACACAAGTTCTTGATTTTGGTGAAGCACAGCTTGTCAGAAGTTTTTCTTGGACAGATAGTGTTTGGGGCTCTTAAGAAACACTTGTCTCTCCCAAGTGCGCAAAGATAACTCTCCTGTGTTGCTTCTAGAAGGTTTAAAGGTTTAGTTTGCACATGTGTGTCTGATTTTTTTCAATGGGGTGGGGGGACAGAACTCCCAGGGGCATTCTACATTCTATCTCCAAGCTACACCCCCAGCTCTTTTTATTTTTTTTTTATTTGAAACAGGGTCTCACTAACTTCCTGAGGGTCTCACTACATTGCTGAGGTTGTCCTTGAACCTGTGATCCTTCTTTCTCAGGCTCCCAAGTACTGGGATTACAGGCATGTGCCACCATGCCTGGCTCCTCAATTAACTGTCAAGTAGAGTATCATCAGCCTGTTCCTTTGACCTTTAGTGACCCCATGACCTGTGCTGTTTTGGATCATTTCTTGGGTCTCATATGCAGGAAAGTTCCTGAGACGAGAGGTCACTGTTAACAGGCAGAGACACTGGAGGCATGTTTGTGCAATGTGGTAACAGCAGCACCTGACGTGGGCTTGTTTTAACCACTAAATAAGTTAGTGGTGTGTGGAGGAGCTCAGGGAGGGTCACAGGGGGATGGAGTGCTTACTCCACACTGCCAGGCAGAGCCCACAGCTCCTAAAGCGAGTGGCGCCCAGAGCTGCCTGCCTGGTGTGTCAGAGCGCTTCTCTGCCAGACGAGCATGGAGCTGTGTGTGCTGTTTGCTCTCTCCCTGTCACTAACACGTCTCCTACCCCATCTGGGCTGTGTGTTGGCCGTGTCGCCACCCCGCACTTTGTGTTCCAGGTGCACCTCTTGGGCCTTGTCACCTATGTCCTCTAGCAGTTGTGACTTTTTGTTCCTTCTTTGGTGTGATCAGATGGTCTCTAAGACCTTGTTGATGTCAACAGATTGACTGGGGTTTCGGTATTGATCTTTGAAGTTTTGTGTGTTTTATTTGGCAAGGCCTTCAGCCCCGCCCCAGTGACATGGCAGGGCAGAGTGCGGCTCCCTCATTGGGAGCGGTTCTCCTTTCATGAGCATCCTCTCGGGTGGCAAGCACATGCAAGAAGGTGTGCCATGCTCTGGAAGAAGGCGGGGCGGGAGGGTGGACGCTGTGCCCCATGCTGGCCCTGAAGCAGGTAGCAGGCTCTGTAGGGTGGGAACTCTGGTGGAGCAGCCTTCCAGGAGAGGGGCAGAGGCCTCACAGGTGGCTCTTGTTCTGCAGATCCGGAACATGGTGGCGGTGTTGGAAGTCATCTCCAGCCTGGAGAGGTACCCCATTACCAAAGAGGCATTGGAGGTGAGTACTGGGCCCAGGCCTCGGGCAGGCGGGGTGAGGGCAGCCCCAGCCTGGCTCCTTCTCCACAGCCCAGGTCCTCAGCCTTTCCTCACTAGTCACAGGAGGCCTTCAGAGGACTGAATGGGGCCATGGGGTGTTTCTGGTTCCAGAGTTGGGCTCCTTCTGCCACACCCCGCATGCCTCATGGGGCTGTGGGAATAGGTGAGCTTTGGGGAAGCAGTGTTGTCCCTGGCAGAGTGTCCTTGCAGGAACAGTGCTTCTAAGATGGCCTCAGTGGCCCTGGGACCCTAAGGCCTGCAGACTGGGCTTGAGAGTTTACATTGTCACAAAGGACCAGAAATCCCTGTAGGTTTTGTGTCTGGGGAGCTAGCAGTTTAGGGGTCATCTCAAAGCCATGGGTGCTACCCACCCTGTCTGGCTCAGGTCTTTTCACAGGGATGTCCTTGTCCTAAAAGCATGTCTCTGTCTGTCTGATCGTAGGAAACACGACTTGGGAAGCTCATCAACGACGTCCGCAAGAAAACCAAGAACGAGGAGCTCGCCAAGCGGGCCAAGAAGCTGCTGCGCAGCTGGCAGAAGCTCATCGAGCCTGTGCACCAGAATGAGGCGGCGCTGCGGGGGCTGGTGGGGACCGCCAGCTCGGCCAACGGGGGTGCCCACAACTGCCGGCCGGAGGCAGGGGCGGCCGGCACCCCCCAGAGCATCCACGACCTGAAGAACCGCAACGACATCCAGAGGCTGCCCGGGCAGCGGCTGGACAGGCTGGGCGGCCGCAAGCGCCGGGGTGACCAGCGCGACCTCGGCCACCCTGGGCCGCCTCCCAAGGTTTCCAAAGCCAGTCATGATTCCCTGGTCCCCAATTCATCCCCCCTCCCCACCAATGGGATCAGTGGGAGCCCCGAGAGTTTCCCCAGCCCCCTGGATGGCAGCGGGCACCTGAGCGCCGAGTGTGGCCGCCTGGAGCCCAGCGAGAACGACAAGCACAGCAGCAAGATCCCCGTCAACGCCGTGCGGCCTCACACCAGCTCCCCGGGCCCCGGCCAGCCCCCCGGCCCCTGCTCGCAGCCACTGCACAGGGTGGACGAGACCCCGGGCCTGCCCCAGCCCAGGGGGCTGCCCCGCTGCTCCTTCAGCCCCCGGAACTCTCGGCACAAAGGCTCCTTTGCCCGGCAGCGGAGCCCTTATGCGCCCAAGGGCTCCGTGCCCAGCCCCTCGCCACGGCCCCAGTCACTGGATGCCACGCAGGTGCCATCACCGCTCCCGCTGGCCCAGCCATCCACACCCCCCGTGCGGCGGCCAGAGCTGCTGCCCGGCACAGAGAGCCCAGTGCACTGGCTAGAGCAGCCCGAGGGCCATCCGCGACTGGCGGGGCCGGGCTGTAGGGCTGTGTTGCTTCCAGCCGAAGCCCTCCAGTCCCGGGCCGGCTTCTCTCCAGACTCCTCCCGGGCGGACAGTGATGCTGCTTCTTCGGGTGGTTCGGACAGTAAAAAGAAAAAGAGGTACCGGCCTCGAGACTACACAGTGAACTTGGACGGGCAGGTGGCTGAGGCAGGTGTCAAGCCTGTCCGGTTAAAAGAGCGGAAGCTCACCTTTGACCCCATGACGAGACAGATTAAACCTCTGACCCAGAAAGAGCCAGTGCGGGCAGACAGCCCTGTGCACACAGAGCAGCCCCCCAGGACAGAGCTGGACAAGCAGGAGGCCAAGGCCAGCCTCCAGAGCCCCTTTGAGCAGACGAACTGGAAGGAGCTGTCGCGCAATGAGATCATCCAGTCCTACCTGAGCCGGCAGAGCAGCCTGCTCTCCTCCTCGGGCGCGCAGACCCCGGGGGCCCACCACTTCATGTCAGAGTACCTGAAGCAGGAGGAGAGCACCCGGCGAGGGGCCCGGCAGCCGCACGTGCTGGTGCCTCACGGGCCGCCTACTGACCTTCCGGGGCTGAGCCGAGAGGTCACACAGGACGATCTTGACAGAATCCAGGCCGGCCAGTGGCCAGGGGTGAATGGGTGTCGGGACACACAGGGTAACTGGTATGACTGGACACAGTGCATATCGCTTGACCCGCACGGCGACGACGGGCGGTTGAACGTTCTGCCTTATGTCTGCTTGGACTGACCAGCCGCCCGCCAGAAGTGCATTCCCACCTCACAGTGGCCAGGGTGGCCGGTGGCCGGGCCCAGCTGCCTCCACAGCTGGCAGCCCGGGAGTCCAGCCCAGGCGGGAGGGACAGGGCGGGAGTCTCACGGTCTCTGCGCGCTTCCCTCCAAACTCCTCCTTTTGTGAAATGCTGCTACCAGTTTACTAACAAAATTGCAAAGGAAGGACCGCGCAGAAGGAAGGACGGCAAAGTGAGTTCAGAACTCTATAGCGACCCAGCTATACGAGCTTTAGTCCCCACCCCAGAAGAGGTGCAGACATCCCCAGCACCTGAGCACTGGGACCTCGGCTGCAGGCAGGCACAGGAAACCTGTGGGAGAGGTCACCTTTAACAGCGACAGGTGCATGCATCTCATCTCCTTGCGTTTTCTGTTCTAATCGCCCAGTGTCTGAGACAGCGGGTTGCTGCCTCTGCTCACACCCCACCCAGCCACTGGTGTTTTCCACCGCGTGCTGGAAGCTTCTTGGCTGCAGCAAGCCACTGGCATTAGGCGGGTGAGCCAGCTGGCCAGCCAGCTTAGCCACACTCCCGGGCATCCACCCATTTGTGTCTGGTTTCAGTTAAAACCCAGTTCTTAAAGAAATGCTGCAGAAATTTGTTTTCTCAAATTTATTTTCATTCCATCTGACAACCAGCCAAATATCTCTCCTTTCTTCCCCCCTTTTCCCTTCCTGCACCCATCTAGAAAATTTCACATTTCTGGAACCCCCCTCCAAAAAAAAAAACACAAAGTAACCGCGGGTGCTACTGGTGTGTAAGCTATACTGCGGGGCGAGTGGGAGACCTGTCGACGCTGGAAACACTCATAACCATTCCTTTAGATTCGTTTGCCTTATGGTTATTTGTCATAAACGCAATTTGCAAAAACAAGGAGCCTTAGTGAATGTACAGTACCTAGACTTCTGTGTTCTCAGGATGCAGAAGGGAGCAACTTTGCTATTTGGTCCAGTAAGTGGACACCTTGTGATATAAATGTGGAAATAAAAAAAAAACATTTGCACAAACCTGTCTGAGAATTGTTTCTCATTTGGTCCTTCACAGCCAAATCAGCCCTTTTCCTGGATTTTTGCTTAGCCAGGAAGTCTGGACCCCACAGCCAGACCTGCAGGGAGCTGGAGCCAGGTCAACCTTCTGCTGCCTGGCTCAGTCTCAATGACTTTTTTGTTTACTCCCCCAAATATTTGTAGTTCTGACATGGCATGGCCTAGAGGTAGAGCTGTGTCTGGTAGCCCTCTGCTGGGCCCCAGCCTCAGGCTGCAGCCCCTACCCAAGCCTAAGGCTGCTGTAGTACTTGGTCGGCCCTGACATTCTTAAAAGAATAACTTTTTTTTTTTTTTTTTTGCGGTACTGGGGATTGAACCCAGGGGCGTTCTATCTCTGAGCTACACCCCCCAGCCCTATTTTTTATTTATTTTGAAACAGGGCCTAAGTTGCATAGGGCCTCACCAAGTAGCTGAGGCTGGCCACAAACCTGCGATCCTTCTGTCTCAGCCTCCTAAGTACTGGGGTTACAAGTGTGCGCCCGAAGAATAAAAGAATAACTTTTTGATCCGCGCATGGTGCCACACATTTGTAATCCCAGTACTTGGGAGGCTAAGAAGAGGATCGCAGGTTCATAGCCTCAGGAACTTAGTAAGGCCTTCCATAACTTAATGAGACCCTGTTTCAAAAATAAAAAATAAAATATGGCTGGAGGGGGGGCGGGCATGGTGGTGCACGCTTGTAATCCCAGTACTTTGGGAGGCGGAGACCGGAGGATCCGGGTTTGCGGCCAGCCTCCGCTCACTCTCTCTCTCCCTGTCTCTCTCTCTCTCCTTAGTGAGGCCCTCCGCAACTTCGTGAGACCCGGTTTCAAAATAAAGTATAAAAAATAGGACCGGGGGCGTAGCGCGGAGGTAGAATGCCCCTGCGTTCAATCCCCGGTACCGCAAAAAAATATATATATATATGGCTGGGGGGTGTAGCTCAGAGGTAGCCCCTGGGTTCAATCCCCAGTACCACACACAAAAGCTTTTTCTCCCTTGATTATAAAGTGCTAACTCGCTGGGTGTGGTGGCGCACGCTTGTAATCCCAGTACTTGGGAGGCTGAGACTGGAGGATCCGGGTTCGGGGGCAGCCTCAGCTACTTAGTGAGGCCCCCCACAACTTAGTGAGACCCTGTTTCAAAAATGAATAAAAAATAGGGCTGGGGGTGTAGCCCGGAGGTAGAATGCCCCTGGGTTCAATCCCAGTACTGCAAAATAAAGTAACTCTTTTTGGTCTCCTTCCTGAGGCCATCAACTAAGACTTTGGTTTCTTTTTTGTTTTTTGTTTTCCATTCCAAAATAGGTCATCTTGTCCATCTCTACTACTTTCATAAATGAGGGAACAGCTATCCGGTTGAGATAGGCAGCCACACAAGTCATACCAAGAGAGGACCTGGGGCATTCCTTCTGGCCTGCAGAACCACAGTTTCAAAGCCAGCAGGAATCTCTGACAAAGGCTTGGTGCAGGACATCCCCCCTCCCCAAAGAAAAGGGCAGTGGGGTGACATTTCTTTGTGGGCAGTGTGGATTGAGCCCCGATCTGTCCTAACACCAGCTGTCTGGGTCAGTCTCTTCATTCCTGTGCACATGTTCCCATTTGGAGGGTGAAAGTGTCTACCCCAGAGTTGTGAGGACTAATTAGATGGTAAAAAAGTTTAAGAGAAACCAGATTTGTGAGTGGAACCTTCTGACACCAAGTTAGATTGTGGAGTAACTACTTTCCTACCTCCACTGTCCCTAAGCTCTGTTGGCCTGCAGGTGTCCCCAAGGATGTGACATTCTTTTGTGACAAAAGACAGCAGGCACAGCTAGAGGTTATTAGAGTTGGGGGAGGTGGCATACTATCAGCATATCCTATTTTCAGACCTAGTCACTGGCCACTGCTCTTGGCCCACCTTCAGGGACCACCTCCCTGTGTTTCCAGTAAGCCTCAGGGAACACACATTTTCTGCCTTTGCAAACACAAGGACAAGTGCGCCCCCATATTTGAGGGATCAAGTTGGATTGCCACTTTACAACTTGCCAAGTTATGAAAGGGGATTTAACACCCCTTCTACATGAAGTTGAAAGCACAAGATTTGGGGGACAAACCAAAGTCCTTGAAGTTGGATAAGATTATGTTGTTATATGCAGTCTTGTTTTCCTCCACTGGGTTTGGGGCTGGTCCATCTGGGCGGTCCTTGGGCATCCGTGGTCAGCACCCGCACGGTCCCCAAATTGGCGGGGGCGCCTAAGCCAAGTCGCTTCCCCTCTCTGGTCTCCGTCTGTTCCATGGAAATGGTAACACCTACCGCACCGCGTTCCCAGACGAAGATGGGCGGCTCCTCGGGCCAGGCCCGTGAGCAGCGCACGTCTCGGCGGTTCCCAGAACGTACTCCCGGTGGCCAGGTGCTCAGGGATGGCCCTTCGGCAGAAGTCCGGCCACGGGCGCTCGCCCCGCTGTGCAGGGACTATTTCGCCCGAAGAGGGCTTTTCACAGTCTAGCTTCTTTCCCGGAAAGATCTTTTTGATCCTGTGTCCGCCGCCGCTTAGCCCCTCGGGACTCTCGCGTGTGGGCGCCGGAGGTTTGGCCCCCGAGCTACAGCGCCCATCCACATACTCCGACACGGCTGGACCCCCGCGCTGCCTCTCCTCCGTCCTGCTTGGGGTCGGGCCTCGCTCCCAGGATAGCCGGGGACAGCCTAGAACCGAAGCAAACCCTGCTAGGCGCCAGCTCCTCAGCTCCTCACTTCACTTCCGGGCTCCTGCCGGAAATACATCCCCAGGAGGGCGGGGCCTGCAGGCGAGACGTGATGGCTGGCGCGTCGGCTGGCGCGCGGCGGTGACGTACACAACGGCGACCAATAGGGAGCGGCGCTGACCGGCGGTCCGCCCCGCCCGGTCCGGCCCCCGCCCGGCGTCGGGCCATCGGGCGGGCGGGAAGGGGCGGCCGCTGGAGCGGGCAGGATGGCGGCGGCGGCGGGCTCGGGCGCGGGGTCCCCGGGCGCGGCGGGCGGCGGCGGCGGCGGGGCGCGCGAGGGCGCGCGGGTGGCCGCGCTGTGCCTGCTCTGGTACGCGCTGAGCGCGGGCGGCAATGTGGTCAACAAGGTGATCCTGAGCGCCTTCCCGTTCCCGGTGACCGTGTCGTTGTGCCACATCCTGGCGCTGTGCGCGGGGCTCCCGCCGCTGCTGCGCGCCTGGCGCGTACCCCCCGCGCCGCCCGTCTCGGGCCCTGGGCCCGGCCCGCATCCGACGCCCGGCCCGCTGCTGCCGCCGCGCTTCTACCCGCGCTACGTGCTGCCGCTCGCTTTCGGCAAGTACTTCGCGTCCGTATCCGCGCACGTCAGCATCTGGAAGGTGCCGGTGTCCTACGCGCACACCGGTAGGTGTCGGCCGGCCAGGGGGGCGGCAGCTGGGGCGCGCTGGCTGGGGATGCAGTGCATGGCTAAGAGCGCGCCTGCCGGAGCGTATCCCGACTGTCAGAGAGGCCGCCCGGGCTTTGGGCAGGGAAGGGACACGCACCGGGTTCTCAGGGAGGAAAGGAGCTGAGAAAGAAGCAGGAAGCTGAGTTTGACGGACCTCGGTTGTTGGGGCTGGAAGCTCTACAGAAAGAGAAGAGCTGAAGGGTTCTGAGGGGTTCTCTGCCTTCCGGTGGAGGTGGGCTGACTCCCTGGCGAGTCCCGGGACTCAGGTAGCCCCCTGAGTGCCCTTCGCTCTCTTTGCAGTCAAGGCCACCATGCCCATCTGGGTGGTCCTCCTGTCCCGGATCATCATGAAGGAGAAGCAGAGCACCAAGGTAAGGCAGCAGGAGCTTGGGCAGGTGGGGATTCCCCGCAGTTGCCTGACTGGTGACGTGGTCCAGGATCCTGGCCCGCAGCCGCCTGCTTCCTGTCAAATAAGGAAGTCCGCGCAGAGGGCTCCAGCGGCCTCTTTTCTGCTACTGCTCTGGAATCACCCTGCAAGCAATGGGGTGTGTGTTCCTTAGGGATTTCTGCCATATGGTCTCACCATCCCTCTCAGGTCCAGTCTTCCGGTTTGTTTGTTGGTACTGGGGATTGAACCCAGGGGCATTCTACCTCTGAGCTGCACCCCCAGCCCTATATTTTAATTTTTATTTTGAAATAGGGCCTTGCTGGGTTGATGAGAGTCTCACTACTTGCTGAGGCTGTCCTTGAACCTGCGATCCTCCTGTCTCAGCCTCCCAAGTACTGGGATTACAGGTGTGCGCCACCACGCCCGCTTCTTACCGGTTTTGATTCCCTGCCTGGGTTGCTGGTGGGTGGTGGCTTTGGCCCTGTCTTGGCAAGGCATCTGCAGCGGGACCAGGGGATGGATTGGAGCTCTGATAGGTTTTCACTTCTCTCCGAGTAAGAATGGTCAGCTAGGGGGCTTCTGGGGTCAGAAGCCAGATGCTAGTCAAAGGAGTTTGATGTTGGCAAAGTCCATCCAAGTCTTAGAAATGCACTACTAAAAGCAGCAAGCAGAGCTCAAGGCTGCCTGAGGAAGATGCTCCTGGCAAAGTCCAGGGTCTGTGGACAGTGCCAGGCTAGGGTATTTCCTGACTTGGGGCTAGAACAGTCGTAGCTTTAGCCAGAACGAGTCTTGCCTCGTGTCCCTAAGTAGAAATGGGACTCCTGGTGTCCCAGCTGGAATCCATTTCATGCTGGACACAGCACCTCTTTTCCAAGTGGTTGCTTTCTGCATCCTGTATTTTATGTAACTCAGAGCAGCAGTGCCCCGGATTGGCTTTTAGAAATTGGGCCGCTTCTGGCTGGGTTTTTATTCCAGCCCCAGCCACCCTCCTCCAGGGTGACACAGGTGTGACAGACCTCCTGGGGGTCAGAGTTGCCTGGGAGGTGTGCTGTCACATCACCTGATAGCACTTCTTCTTTATCAGGTTTCCCTTGGAGGGGACATTGTACCCAGCTGGGCAAGGAGCAACGAGTTTCACAAGTGAGGGAAAGACTGGGGATTGGCCCTCATAGGCAGGCAGTCTAATGATAATGATGTAATAACTTCTCAGGCACCCACCCCACAAAGCAGATAAGGCAGGTATTCATCATTCCTGATCTTAAGGGAAGAAATAGGACTCCAAAAAAGAGTCCATACCTGAAAGCCACAGCCAGGAATGCAGGGGCTGGAATTCAGGTCCCCCAGGCTGTCACCATCCGTCTGCCCTCTTAAGACCTCACGGCTTCCTCCTGAATTCTCCACCTGTCTATGGGGGGTGGGGGGTACTGGGGATTGAATCCAGGGGATTCTACTTCCAAGCAACACCCCCAGCCTTTTTTTTTTTTTTTTTTTTTTTTTTTTTTTTTTTT
>PVJS01016726.1:0-37119 GCA_004027185.1 Glis glis
ACACACACACACACACACACACACACACACACACACACAATGATCCTTACTCCTTCCTCTATTTTTCTAGAGGACTTTGTAAAAGAATCTATAACATTTTTTTCTTTAAATATTTTGGAGGATTATTCAGTGAAGTCATCAGAGCCTCGAATTTTCTGATAGGAAGTTTTGAAATTGCTATTTAAATATCTTCTTATATGCCTCTTTAGATTTTCTATTTTATCTAATGTTTTTATTTAATTTGCATATTTCACACAGTTTTCCAATGTGTTAGCTTATATGTATTCTTAGTATTCTCTGACGACACTTTTAATTTTTTAAAGGTGTTTAGTGATGTTCCCACTGATCTCTTGATTATTTTCAACAATAGACCCCACACTTGAATTTTACATGTTGCTATTCAAATAAAATCATCCCTCTCCATTGGGACTGAGGAACTTCTGGGACCTGTGATCTGTCATTTTACCTGCACGGCCTCCACCACCTGGTATCAAATCCAAGAGGCGAGTCAGGACACACCCGTTATCATGCCCTACCTTGGCTCCATCTGCAATTAGAATCCCTGTGTCACAGCTCTGGATCTGACAGTGGTATTGGGAGCTATGTGTCTTTAACAGCCTCCTTGTCTGTGCCTTCAAGAACTTTTACAATTGGGGGAAGAGGAGAAGGCTCTGGATTAAATATCACAAATTCCCACTGTTCTTACCGATATCCAGTAGATTTTCTTGAGTAAATGTACTCAGCTCATCATACCATCATATGCCTTTTGGTTATGTTCCAGAAACATTAACGGTTTCTTCCTTTTGTGCCTGTGAAAATTTTGTCCAGCTTTATGGCTGTTTTACTGGGGAGATTACTCTCCAAGATCTTCACACAGCCACTCTGAAAATCCCACATCTAGTTTGTTATTTAAAGTGGTCCAACACATGTATACATCACAATTTGTTTATCTATTTGGGTTGTTTCAAGTGTTAGCAATTATCAGTTGGGTTTCCTTGAACATTTGGAAGAACTTAATGTGCGACACAGACAATAATCAATTCTTTTCAGAATGTGATAACACCAAGTGTCACTGACTATGGTTCTGGGACTGAAGCTAGAATCTCAAATCTGCAGGTGGAGTACTTTATTTTCCAATCACAAAAATAAAACTTTTTTGATGATTTCTCCAGTTGTCCAAAGCACTTTAATCTTATTAGGGTATGATTAAAGAATACCTAGAAATATTATGAAATGTATAAAACCTAGGTGTCTTCCAGGCCATTTTTCCTTTTCCTTCCCTTCCCTGTATCTTTTTTGTGCCAATACCATTTTGTTTTTATTACTATAGCTCTGTAGTATAATTTGAAATCAGATATCATGATGCCTCCTGCATCGTTCTTATTGCTGAGAATTGCTTTGTCTATTCTGGGTCTTTTGCTTTTCCATATACAATTTAAAACTTTTTTCTAGCTCTGTTAAGAATGACATTAGTATTTTAACAGGGATTGCATTGAACCTGCAGAATGGCCTTTATAATAGTATTTATTCTGCCTATCCAAGAGCATGGGATGTCATTCCACATTCTAAGATCTTCTTCAATTTTTTTAGTGTTTTATAATTTTAATTGTAGAAGGGTTTTTTTACCTCCTTGGTTAGATTTATTCCTAGGTATTTTATTGTTTTTGAGGTTATTGTGAATGGAATAGTTTTCCAAATTTCTTTTTCAGTAGATTCATGGTTAGTGTATAGCAACGCTAATGATTTTTATAGATAGATTTTTGTATCCTGCTACTTTGCTGAATTTGTTATCAAGCTCTAGAAGTCTTTTGGTTGAGTTTTTTTTTTTGGGTATTCTAAATATATAGGATAGTGTCATCTGAAAATAGAGATACTTTAAGTTCTTTTCCTGTTTGTATTTCCTTGATTCCCTATTCCTCCTTTATTGCCCTGGCTAGAGTTTCACTGAAGAGGACCAGTGATAGTGGGTGTCTTAGTCTTATTCCTGATTTTAAAGGGAATTCTTGCAGTTTTTCTCCTTTCAGTATGATGTTGGCTTTGGGTGTATTGTATATTGCTTTTGATCTGTTGAGGTGAATTACTTCTATTCCAAATTTCTGCAATGTTTTTAAAAAGAATGGGTGTTGGATTTTGTCAAATACATTTTCATCATCTATCAAGATGATCATGCCATTTTTGTCTTTGCTCTATTTATGTGGTAAATGGCATGTGCTGATTTGCATATGTTGAACCAGACTTGCATCCCTTAAATAAAACCAACTTGGTCATGGTGTACAATTTTGTAGATATAGTTTTGTATACATCTTGCTAGTATTTTGTTTCAAATTTTTGCATCTATATTCATTAAGGATATTACTTTGTAATTCTCTTGAGATATCTTTATTCAGCTTTGGTATTAAGGTGATACTCGCTTCATAGAAAGAGTTTCGAAGAATCACATCTTTTTCTGTTTCACTGAATAATATGAGAAACATTGGGTTTAATTCTTCTATAAAGGTTTTGTTGAATTCAGCTGGGAATCTCTCTGGACCTTGAATTTTCTTTGATGGGAGGCTTTTTATTGCTATTTATATCTCTTTGATTGCTTTGGTTGGATTATGTTATCTATATCCATTTGGTTCAATTTAGGTAGGTTGTATTTGTCTAGATATCTGTCAATTTCTACTGTTTTCCAGTTTATTGGAGTATAAATTTTCAAAATAGTTTCTGATAATCTGAAATTTCTGATAATCTTTCCCTGCTACTTGTGATGATGTTTCATTTTTCATTTCTTAGTTTAGTAATCTGGATCAATTCCCTCTTTCTTTTGGTTAGGTTGGTTAATGGTTGATCAATCTTCTTTACTTTCTAAAAACAGCTTTTTGTTTATTTCTATTTTGTATTTTTGTTCTCTATTTCATTGATTCTGCTCTGATTTTAACTACTTACTCCCTTCTACTGGCTTTGAGATTAATCTGTTACTTTTTTAGGGCCTTGAGATGAACACCACGTTGTTTATTTGGGTTCTTTGTTTTTCTTATGTAATCACTTAGTGTTATAAATTTTCCTCTTAAAACTGCCTTCAATGTGTCCCATAGATTTTGGTATGTTGTGTCTCTATTTTCATTTAATTCTAGCAAAATTTTCTGTTATTTTTTCTATGATCTAGTTTTCATTCAAAAGTGTATCATTCAATTTATGTAATTTCTTTGGACTTCTGTTGTTGACTTCTACTTTCATTCCATTATGATCTGAAAAGTTTCAAGGAATTATATTACATTTTTTTAACTTACTAGTACTTGCTTTGTGTCCAAGAATATGGTCTATCTTGGAAAATCTTCCATGAGCAGCTGAGAAGAATGTCTATTTAGCTGTTGTTGAATAGAATATTCTATATATGTCTATATGGTCTATTTGGTTTGCAGTGTTATTTAGATCTGAAGAGTCTTGACTAATCTTTTTTCCTGGATAATCTAGTGGTGTGACAGGAGTGTTGAATACTTCCAATATTATTGTGTGGGGGTCTGAGTCTTAATGTCATGAAGAGTTTGTTTTATGAATGTGGGTGTGACCATGTTTGAGGCATAGATATTTACTATTATTATATCTTCTTGTTGAATTGTTCCTTTTTTTTTGCAGTACTGGGGATTGAGCCCAGGGGCATTCTACCTCTGAGCTACACCCCTAGTTTTATTTTTTTGTATTCTTTATTTTGAAACAGGGTCTCACTAAGTTGTGGAAGGCCTCACAAAGTAGCTGAAGCTGGCCGTGAACCTGGATCCTCCTGTCTCAGCCTTCAAAGTACTGGGATTACAAGTGTGCACCACCATGTCTGGCTAAATTGTTTTTTTTTATCAGTAAGATATAACCCACTTTGTCTCCTCTAGTAAACTTTGGCTTACTGTCTGCTTTTACAGATATGATAGTTACTACCCCTCCTTGTTTTGGGTCTCCAGTTTTTTCCATCCTTTCACCTTTAGCCTATTAAATTGTTTTCCTGTAAGGTGAGTTTTATGCAAGCAGAACATAGTTGAATTATGATCATTATTCCATATTGCCAGTCTATGCCTTTTAATCACTGAGTTGAGACCATTGATATTCAATGTTATTGAGAGATGATTTTTGTTTCCTGTCATTTTGAGCTATATTTTCTGTTTGATATAGTATTATTTCACCTTCACTTAATTGATCATCTGATGAAATTTGTCCCTTCTCTGGCTCTGGTGTTTATTTCTTTTTCTCTTTGTGTTTTATTTCTTTAAGTATTTTCTCTATTTCCAGCTTGGTAGTCATGAATTCTTTTAGTTTCTTCTTGGCTTGGAAGATTTTCATTTTTTATCAATTTTTAAAGATATCATTGATAGATATCACAGTTTTGGTTGGAAGTTTTTTCCTTTCAGGGTTTGGAGTACATCATACTAGGCCCTCCTGGCTTTCATGATTTGGTTTGAGAAGTCCAGAGTGATTTTTATTTTTTTCCCCTAAATGTCACATACCTTTTGCTCTCAATGCATTAAATATTCTCTCCTTGACCTCTAAAATAGTCATTTTGATTATTATGTGGCATGGAGTTTTTCTCTGATCATGTCTTATTGGGATTCTAAATTTCTCCTATACATGGATGAACATCTCATTTTCTAAATTTGGAAAGTTCTCTGATAACATTTCTCTGAAGAGGTTTATAATGTCTTTGGTTTGTGCTTCTCAGCCTTCTTCAATGCTTCCTATTGTAAGATTGGTCTTTTCATATTATTCCATATTTCTTGAATATTCTGTGTGCCGGTTTGGGAAAATTGCTCTGATATTAATTTCTAATAAAATGTAAAAGACAGTCATTCAGGCAGGGAGAGGTGGTAGCACCATTACATTCCAAGGGCTCCCCCCTTCTTCTGCCCCTTTGTTCTAATGATTAACCCATAGTAAGAATGTAAAGACATTTGAAGCCTCTAGCCTTAGAAGAACATAGAGACTTAAGAAAACCATAGAGACAGTTAAGGCTTTAGCTCTAAGATCATAGTGCACAGCTACATTGGCTGTAATCAGTGCCTCTGTTTACCTCCTATTCTTTGTGACTCGGCCTCAGTATGAGAAAGGCAAACTCCATGTGTTACATCAAAGTGCCCATAGTTGATAGACAACCAATATAGCCCAATACAATAGGGGTAAAACAAGGTAGATTATTGACCTCTGCACTTAGTAAGTGCACTTAGTAGACTAGAAGGCACCACCTGCCTAAGGAATAAATTATGCCTAAGAAATAAGTTACTACCTCATTGCCTTGATAACACTGATAAAACCATACCAATGTGAGAATTGTATTTAAGGGGCCGGGGTCCAAGGGAGGGGAGAGTTCCACTTTCAGGCTCTCCAGCGTGTCTTCCAGGCATGCTGCTTTATTTTCTTCTCTTTTCTATTTCGTACTGACTCTGTAATAAAATTTTGTTAAAGCTGCAACAAGCTGCCTGTTAGTTTTAATCCTTCTCTCCAGACAATCTGATCTGAATTGAAGAAGAGCCCACAGCGCCTCTCCCACCATAACATTCTTGTTGTGTTGTTGTATTGTCTTTTGTATACTGTTGACTGTGTGTTCAGGTTTGAGTGAATTGTCTTCTAAGAGTGAGACTATTTCCGTGTGGTCTAGTCTGCCAGTGATGGTTTCTATTGAGGACTTTATTTCATTAATTTTCTCCTCATTTCACTCAGGGCCTCTTTTTGATTCTTATTTAGGGCTCAATTTCTCATGTGCACCCCTCCAATTTCATTTCTAATGTCTTTGATCCCATCAATAATCAAAGCTCTGAATTCTTTTTCTGGCATTTTCTGCAGCTCTGTATTGGTGATCTCCTTTTTTGTGGAGTTGTGGGAGTTTGTTTCCTTGTTGTCCTTCATTCTGATGATTTTAGGCTGGCTGAGTTTTAGTACCCCAGGGATACAATGCTGTTCTTCTGGTTGTGATCATGTGAAGCTGTGTCAGCCACTGGCATTCATGCTTGCTGAGACCAAATTCTGCCGAGGAGAGATAGTAGTGTTCCCAGCCTGTGTCATGGCTATATGAGTTAAATTCCCCAGGGACACCCCATCTGGTCCACCATCTATGATCATATAAAAACCTGCTGGCCCCTGGCCTCCATGCTCAAGGTACCCAAACTCTGCCACGGGAGAGATTGTACTGGTTTGAGGCTGCCACAGGAGTTTGCTAGTGGTTTGGATGGGCAATCTGGAGATTTGCTGTCTTGAGGTATTTGAGCATGCAGAGAAGACAGTGATCACTTTTCTGTGTTGGTTCTCTGCAATCACTGGTTCAATAGTATTATCTTTTTCTTTGCTGGAGTTCATCTCCAAGAGCCACTGGATTCAGGCAGCTCCCATCTCCATCATGGGCTTGCCAAAATGGCTCCAGCCTCAGCTCTCTGCTCACCAAATAAGACACACAGAGCTATTTTCAGTCCTCTGCTCTTTGTGCAGCTTCTGATTAAATTGCATTTCAACTTTCATTCTTCTTTTGAGTTCTTACTGCTTTTCTTCTCTTGCCCAGAAGCAGTTTTCCCATGGGTTCAGTTCCATGTCAGGGCAACCAAAACACACTGCCTTCCTGTATTCTGCCATCTTGATCTCCTCTATTATTTATTTTAAAACAGGTTCTCACTGGGTTACCAAATGCTGGCCTCAAACCTATGATATTGCTATCTCAGCCTTATAATGCTGAATCCTTTAAAGACAAAATTACATCAATATTTCCCAAACTTTAAAAAAAGAGCTAGAAAAAGGGTAATATTACACTAATACCAAAGACAAACCAGAACACTAAAGAAAAGTAAATTACAGGTCAGTAATTCCTGATGTTTTTTTCAAAACAACAAATATTAGTGAAAAAATAGCATTTTTTACTGTTTAAACAACCAGTCATTTATTGGGTATATAAAAATATTTTTAAAATTTTAAATATAATTTTATTGGTGCATTGTATTAAACATAATAATGAGGATCAGAATGATATAATCATACATGCACATAGTACTTGGTATGTTTCCCTCCGGATTCCACCCTACTCCATCCCCCCATACATATTATTGAGATTAGTATTGATAACTTCATATAAGTATGATATATTATTTGAATTGTTTCTTTCAGCAAGTCTCCTTTTCCCCTCCCCACTTCCATCTGCAAATCCCCTTCCACTATTCTAATGGTATCACTCTTCATTTATCTGAAGTCCTTTTCTTTTCCAATTTCTCTCTAGCTTCCACATATTAGATAAAACACATGACCCTTCACTTTCTAAGATATACTAATCTCAGTATAATATTCTTTAGTTCCATACATTTTCATGCAAATGTCATAATTTGTTCTTTATGGTTGAGTGAATTCCATTGTGTGTATATACTACAGTTTCATTGTTTTTGCAAATATCATTATTGGTTTTCCAAATATAAGATAGTTGGAATTTTTATGATCACAAAGAGGTCACATATTTTTACTTAATAACTCAATCTCTATATACAGTATTGAACAAATGATTGTTAGATGAACAATTATATTAACAACACAAAGTCATACTCTTCCAGGATTTGGTGCATTCTGTGTCAGCACCCTAGTAAACTGGACAAACATAAATGAACTCAGCTACTTTAATTCAAGAGAAGCAGCTTTCAAAAAAAAACACATATATGTCATCTCACAGAACCCAGGAAAATCAATAAGTGATAGGACTACTTTAAAAGAAAAGTTGGTGATAAAAATGTTAAAACAGTTTAGAAATGTTAGGAGTTGGACTTAGGAACCAGAAAGTAAACATATTGGAATTTTCAGAAAAGAGCCCCAGGGAGAGAAGTTCCAAGATGGAGACTAAGGGAGATACCATGTTATGATCTTTCTGAGACTTGGATCTCAATCGCTATGAAAGCAACTTCTCAGGAGGAGAAGAAAAGCAACAAACACTTGAACTAAACAACAAAAAATTTGCAACACGACAGAATCAAAGCCATAATACAAAACAGAGGACAGTAAAAAGCTCCAAGTGCCTTACCTAAGGAACGGCGGCGGAGCCATCTTGGCCAGACTGCACTGGCTGCTACCAGCATTGCAACTTCCACAAAACACCAACAGAGAAGCCAGAGACCTGTGGTAAGTTCAACTGCAGATCAGCAGAGACTAAAGCAAGCAGCGGCTCGCTCCACACTCAAAAGAGAATGATGGCAGCATCTTGACAGGACCTTACCAGCAGCTACCAGCATTGTGACTTCCACACAAGACCAACGGAGATGCCAGCGACCTGTTGTGAATCCAGCAACTGCAGAATAGCAGCAGTGAAGGCAAACAGCAACTTGCTCCATGTGCGACACAGACCTGAACTGCTGCATAGGCAGAAGCAACAGCGGTGCCATCTTAGTCAGACTGCACCGACAGCTAACGGCGTTGTGACCTCTGTAGGCCACCAACAAAGAAGCCAGGGACTTGTTGGAAAACCAGCAACTGCAGAGCATCAGCAACAAAAGCAAGCAGCAGTTTGGTCCATGCTTGACAGAGTCACCAATGCCCAGAGGCCTGACCAGAACATGCCGCAGTGGCTGAGCCCACACACTCCCCTAGAGATTAAGAGCAGTGCTCAATGAGACTGTAAGTCACCAAGCCGCCGCAGCGGGAAACCACCCAGTGCAGCCACAAGGACTCGTGGGGTCTGAGACTGCAAATTTCCCTGGAAGAGGTGGAAGTGGGGTCTGCTGTGGGACATGGTAGACGTGTGGATAAGCAGACAGTTCCTGGCGATATTTGGGTGGGATAGACTTGCAGCGCATGGGTCGCAACACCCTTATAGAGTCCCCGGGGATCACCACAGGACATACAGTTGTGGCACCTGGGGAAAAATTGGACCAAACCTGCCCTCTCTGTAGAAAACGTGGAGTTCTGTGTTTGCACAGAATTGGGTCAAAGCGACATCTGCCGCTTCTGTAGGCAAGGAGAGGCACAAGCCCGGGGCCCCATGCTGGTGACACCTGCCATAGGTGTAGACAGAGAGAGACATAGGGACAGCTCACATGGAGAATGCAGAGACCCATGATTGCAGTGAGAGGGGCAATAGCGGAACTGGCCACCTGCACAGGTAGGGAGAAGCACCAGGCAAGGGTCCCGATCACTGAAGGAGACCAAGAATTGGGCCCGCAAATGGACATTATACCGAGCAAGTGAGAATAACCATTCAATGAAGGCTATTCACCTTTAAGGCTCACCTAGTATCAACTATCTACCTTCAGAATAAGAAACTATAAAGGGAGATAATTTAGACACAGGAATGTACCAAGTGAGAGAGAGAGAAAGAGCTACCAAAAGCAACAAAGGTGTAAACATAAGAAACATGAAATCATGAAAAAGGAAGAATAGCAAAGAAACAATGAGCCCCAACAATCCCACAACAACAGAACCCGCCAACTCAGAGGTGCAAAGATTGCCAGAAGGATAATTCAGAACTTTGATAGTAGAAATAATAACAGGATTTCCAAAAAGAGAGCCAGAAAGGAATGAAGGATCAAATAAACAAAGAATCTGACACCCTGAACAGGAATCAAAAAGAAGCTCAGAAGGAAGTGAATGATGCAATAATTGACCATCAAAAATAGACTAGACCACATGGAAAACAGAATCTCACTCACAGAAGATGACCTCTCCAAAAATGAACTCATAGTATAAATTAGAAAAAAACAATTCGACAGCATGATTGGACATTGAAGAGATCTCAGCCAGTCTTAAAAGAGCAAACATAAGAATAATAGGCATAGAGGAGGGAATAGAAGCTGAAACCAAAGGAATCAATAATCTATTCAAAGAAGTAATATTAGAAAATTACCAAAAATAGAAAAAGAGGTAAACACACAGGTACAGGAAACATATAGAATCCCTAATAGAAAAGATCAGAGAAGAGGTTCACCATGCCACATAATAATCAAATTGACTAATGTAGAGGTCAAAGAGAGAATCTTGAAGGCAGCGAGAGTAAAAGAGCAAGTAACATTCAGAGACAAACCAATAAGAATCACTCCCGACATTCCAAACCAAGTCAAGAAAGCCAGGAGGGCCTGGAGTGACAAATTCCAAACTCTGAAAGAAAACAACTTCCAGCCAAGATTTATCTACCCAGCAAAGATATCTATCAAATTTGATGGGGAAATAAAGACCTTCCATGATGAACAGAAGCTGAAAGACTTTATGTCTTTCAAACCAGCACTTGAGAAAATACCCAAAGAGATTAATTACAAAGAAAAAATAATAAGGAAATGCCAGAACCAGAGAAACAGTGATTTCCATCAAACAAACAACTAGGCAAAGAACAAACACTGCCTCAAAAAGAAATTAAAACTCATAATGTTAAGAATTAAAACCCATCTCTCAATAATCGCACTGAATATAAATGGCCTCAACTCCCTAATCAAAGGACATAAGGTGGCAAAATGGATTAAAAATCACAATCCCTCTATATGCTGTCTGCAATAAATACACCTTACAACTAAAGATATTCATAAACTAAAACTGAAGGAATGGAACAAGGTAATCCATGCTAATGGAACTTGAAAACAAGCAGGAGTAGCAATTATGATATCAGATAAATTAGACTTCAAACCTAAACTTATAAGAAGACACAAAGAAGGTCATTTCTTACTGGTAAAAGGAACAATCCAGCAAGAGGATATAACAATAGTCAACATTTATGCCCCAAACATAGGTGCAACCATTTGCATAAAAGAAACTCTTGGTGACATTAAAGACAAATAGATCCAAGTACAATAATATTGGGAGACTTCAACACACCTCTCACCCCACTACATCAATCTTCAAGACAAAAGGTCAGTATAGATGCCTCAGGTCTAGAAACACCATAAACCAAATTGGCCTACTAGACACATACAGAATATTCCACCCAACTATAGCTGAATTCACATTTTTTCAGCTGCTCATGGAACCTTCTATAAAATAGACCATATCCTAGGCCACAAAGTAAGTACTAGCAAGTTAAAAAAATGTGACATAATCCCCTGCATCTTTTCAGACCATAATGGAATGAAACTAGAAATCAACTATAAGATGACCCAGAGAAACCTCACAAACACATGGAGACTGAACACCACACTACTGAATTAGGAATGGGTCACAGAAAAAATAAGGGGAGAAATTAAGAAATTCCTAGAAACAAACGAAAACAGAGACACAACATATCAAAATCTCTGGGAAACCCTGAAGGCAGTATTAAGAGGAAAGTTCAATACACTGAGTGCCCACATAAGAAAAACAGAAATTCACCAAATAAATAACCTAATGAAACACCTCAAAGCCCTTGAAAAACAGGAACAATCTATCTCAAAGCCAGTAAAAGACAGGAAATTATTAAAATCAGAGCAGAAATCAAAGAAGTAGAGAATAAAAAAAATTAAAAAAATCAACAAAACCAAAAGCTGGTTCCTTGGAAAAACAAACAAGATAGATAAACCACTAGCCAACCTAACCAAAAGAGAGAATCAACCCAAGTTATTAAAATACGAGATGAAACAGGTGATATTACCACCGACAGCACATAAATCCAGAGGATTATCAGAAACTACTTTGAAAAACTATACTATACTCCAACAAAATGGAAAACCTGGAAGAAATTGACAAATTCCTACACATGTACAACCTTCCTAAATTGAATCAAGAAAACATAGAAAATTTAAATCAGCCAATAGCAATCAAAGAGATTGAAGCAGCAATAAAGAGCCTACCATCAAAGAAAAGTCCAGGTCCAGATGGTTTCCCAGGTGAATTTTATAAAACCTTTATAATAAAATCTGCAGACCTGTTATATGAAATTGCAAAGGCTTTTAATATTATGTTGTATCTCATATGTTTATGTTAAATTTTTTAAGGGTTCATCAATTATGAAAATCATAAACCACTACTATTTCAGTTTAGGTAAAATAAACAAGATAAAAACTGAAATAATCTAACACCAAAATTATTTATTAATAGGCCTCAAATAAAAACTGTGAGATTTTTCTCATTACACATTTAAAAATAGGAGATTTCTCCATTTTCCACAATGTCTTGGAGTATAGAAATTCATTGATTCAGATCCCTATTATTTTCTATGCAACATTTCAAATACTATAATGCAATGAATATTTTAAAATATGAATTTAGTACTTTTGAGAATATATTTTATTGAATTGATATTTAGAAACTGCTAGTAAGCATTCATGAATTTTTGATCAACTATTCTCTACACAGATTAAAGTTCTAATGGTACAACTGGAATGCCTGCAAATCAGTTTAACAGTATACATTTCTCTCACAGATAAAAGAATTTTGAACATCAATCTGCTCAATATTTTTGTATGTCAGAACTGTGAGTTATCTCTTTGCTGTGTTTATTCAGTTTTTATTCATTGAATTTTTTCACCTACAACTGAAGGTTGGTTCTTGTATTCACTTTCTTGTTAGCAATATTTAGTATCTTTAACTGTGAACCTTAGGATGATAGAAAAGTATCTATATGAGTCAAGTTTAGTTTGTCTTGAAGAGGACTATTAATATCTTCAAATCATGGCACTATCTCTGCATGAGTCATAATAATTTATTTACATGGATAGCAATGTGACCCTACTCAAGGCATCTCTCTTGACAAGTCGTACTATAAAAGGGTACCATCTCATATGGAAATTTGTTGTCTTTGCAACTTTAAAAGCAACAATGTTCAATGTAAGCAATTGCTCCAGCTCTGTGAGTGAGTTCATCCTCTTAGGCTTCCCTTGCACCTGGGAGATTCAGATCACTCTCTTCTCCATCTTCTCTGGAACATACATCTCAACACTAATTGGAAACCTGTGCATTATCTGTGCTGTGAGGTGGGACTAAGGACTGCAAACTCCAGTGTACATCCTGCTGGCCAACTTCTCCTTCCTGGAGATCTGTTATATCAACTCCACTGTCCCCAGATTTCTCTCTGAGGACAATACCATCTCTTTTTCTGGATGCTTCCTCCAGTTCTACTTCTCCATGGGCACCACTGAGCCTTTCTTCTTGTCTGTCATGGCCTTTGACAGGTATCTTGCAATCTGCAGGCCCCTACACTACCCCCACCATAATGACTGTTCAAAAGTCCTTCAGAATGGGAGCCTTCTGCTGGGTGTGTGGCTTCTTGTGTTTCCTCTTGCCTGTTTACCTAATCTCTCAGCTCCCATTCTGTTGTCCCAATAAGATTGATCACTTTCTCTGTGACCCAGGACCCCTTATAAAGCTGACCTGTGAACCCACGCCTGCCACTGAAATCTCTTTTATATTTCTCTGAGTACTAAATCATTTCTCAGTGTTATTTTGAAGCTGGTGGAGTTTCCTTAAAATGACTATTTTGAATTATCTGAGATTGTGCACATATCAGTTGCTCTATAGTCAATTTCTGGCTATATTTTTCCTATTAAGTAAGGTCATATTTCTCCGAAAGATTTTGGTGCTTCTTAGTGTATGATATCGTCTGCAAATTGCAGGATGAGGCATTTCTTTTCCCAGTCTTTGTAATGTGGCTTTGTTTGCTCCTATTCTTCCAGAAACTTTCTAAGCAGGCTCCTTATCTTCTCAGAACCTGTGGTCACTTCCACTATTTCAGCATTAGATGGCGCCCTAAGTCCATGTTTGCCATGATTCTACAATTGGTATGTTGTCACTGTTTCACTACTAGAGTGTCCCAAGCCCCAGTTTGTCTAAATCTTCAGTTGTTGTGTTCAAAATGAACTGAGAAAGTGCCTAAAAAGGGAAGTCCATACCTTCAAGTCTTCAGCCTGGGGCCAAGGTGAGTCCATACACCTTGTCCACACTCATTGCTCTGTGGCCAGGCAACAGAGTTTCTGTCCAGCTCTGGGCCTCACCATGGAGGGACAGCCCCCAACATTCTTGTAACACCTTGGCACCTACTTCCCCCTAAGTGGACAGTTCCTCTTTCCATATTGTGTTTCCTGGGGTTGGGGAGGAATGGGATAGACAGTCTCATGGTCGCCAACTCTGCTGAGCTGTATTCTCACACAGAGCCTACCTCCCATAAAGATTGCCACAACATAGAAGCAGAACCAAGGCCCATGCTCCAGTGACTGGCCTGCTTCTCTGGTGTACTTCTGGCCATATATAAGGTCGTCTAAGTTTATTCCTACGTTATGTTATGTTAGCTTATGTTAGAGTTTCATAGTTTTACATTTTACATATAGGCCTCTTATCCATTTTGAGCTATGATTTAAGTGCAGATTATTATTTTTTTAAATATGGGCATCTAGTTGTTCCAAACCCATTTGTTGGGAAGACTAATGTTTTTCCTCTGTTCTGCCTTTGCCCCTTTGTCAAGGATCAGTTGTCTAGACCAATATGCTATTTATGGGATCTGTTTTTTTCCACAGACTTATTTATCTATCCTTTCATCAATGTCACGTGCTCTTGATTATTGTAGCATATAGTAAATTACTATAGTAAGTTAGGTATCAGTTCTTTGACTTTTGTCATCTGTTTATTTTTTTTCTTTTATTGGTGCATTGTAATCATACATCTTGATGGGTTTCAGGGTGGTAGAAGTATACATAAACATATTGGTCAATTAGCCCTCACCCAATTCCCATCCCATTCCCTCCCCCTTCCTTCCTTATCCTGCTCAGCATAGTAGTTGACTTTGATAAGTTTGTATATGTAAATCCTGTGCATTAGGGTGTTTCCCTCTTCCCCCCTCCCATCTCCCTCAGTTAGGTCACCTTCTTTACTCACCTGAGGTTTTCTCCATCTTTGTCTGGTGTCCCTCCTATGTCCCATTTCTCCGTAGCTTCCACATATTAGGGAGAGCATCCGACTTTTCACTTTTTGTGAGTGACTAATCTCACTAAGCATAATGTTCTCTAATTCCATCCATTTCCCTGCAAATGACATATGTTCTTCTTTATGGCTGCATAAAACTCCATTGTGTACATATCTCATAGTTTTGTAATCCATTCATCAGTTGCTGGACATCTTGACTGATTCCATAGTTTGGCAATTGTGAATTGTGCCGCTATAAACATAAATACACATGCATTAGTCTGGTAATTTGGTTTCCATTCTTTTGGTTAGATACCTAGAAGTGGTATTGCTGGGTCATAAGGTAGGTTTATTCCCAGTCTTCTGGGGATCCTCCACACTGTTTTCCAAAGTGGTTGCACTAATTTGCAATCCCACCAATAGTGTATTAGAGTTCCTACTTCTCCACATACTCGCCAGCATTTGTTATTGTTTGTGTTTTTAATGACCGCCATTCTAATTGGGGTTAGGTGAAATCTCAGGGTAGTTTTGATTTGCATGTCTCTGATTACTAATGATGTTGAACATTTTTTCATATATTTATTGGCCATTTGTATTTCTTCTTCTGTGAAGTGCCTAATTAGTTCACTTGCCCATTTTTTGATTGGGTTGTTTGTGTTTTTAGCAGTGAGTTTCTTGAGTTCTATGTATATGCTAGATATTAGTCCTCTATCAGAGAAGTGCCTGCCAAAAATCTTCTTCCATTCTGTTGGCTCTCTGTTGATGTTTTTGATAGTTTCCTTTGCTGTGCAGAAGCTCTTCAGTTTAATCAAATCCCATGTATTGATCCTCTTTTTTAAATTCTTGTGCCTTTGGGGTCTTGTTGAGGAAGCTTTTGCCTGTGCCTATGTGTTGAAGAGTTGGACCTATGCCCTCTTCAAGCAGCTGCAAGGTCTCTGGTCTAATTTCCAGGTCTTTGGTCCATCTCAAATTGACTCTTGTGCAGGGTGAGAAAGTGGGGTTTATTTCCATTTTTCAGCATATGGATAAACAGTGTTGCCAACACCATTTGTTGAAGAGGCTATCTTTTTTCCAGTGTATATTTTTGGCTCCTTGTCAAAAATCAATTGGCTGTAAGTGTGCAGATTTGTTTCTGGGTCTTCTATTCTGTTCCATTGGTCTATGTGTCTGCTTTTGTACCAATACCATGCTGTTTTTGTTACTATGGCTCTGTAGTATAGTTTGAGGTCAGGTATTGTCATGCCTCCTGCATGGTTCTTGTTGCTGAAAAATACTTTGGCTATTTTGGGTTAGACTGCTCCTGTTTTTCAAGTGCTTTGAGGTGTGTCATTAAGTTATTTATTTGGTGATTTTCTGTCCTTCTTATGTGAGCACTCAGTCCTATGAATTTTCCTCTTACTACTGCCTTCAGAGTGTCCCAGAGATTTTGATATGTTGTGTCTCTGTTTTCATTTGTTTCTAGGAATTTCTTAATCTCTCCTCTTATTTCTTCTGTGATCCATTCCTCATTCAGCAGTGTGGTGTTCAGTCTCCATGTGTTTATGAGTCTTTTATAGTTGATTTTTACTTTCATTCCATTATGGTCTGAAAAGATGCAGGGGATTATGTCACATTTTTTGAACTTGCTAGTACTCACTTTGTGGCCTAGGACATGGTCTATTTTAGAGAAGGTTTCATGAGCAGCTGAAAAAAATGTGAATTCAGCTGTAGTTGGGTGGAATATTCTGTATGTATCTACTGGGTCCATTTGGTTTATGGTGTTCCTTTGGTCTGAGGCATCTTTACTGACCTTTTATCTTGAAGATCGTTCTAGTGGTGTGAGAGGTTTGTTGAAGTCTCCCAATATTATTGTATTGGGATCTATGTGTGACTTAATGTCATGAAAAGTTTCTTTTATGAAAGTGGTTGCATCTATGTTTGAGGCATAAATGTTGACTATCCTTATATCCTCTTGCTGGATTGTTCCTTTTACCAGTAAGACATGACCTTCTTTGTCTTTTCAGATAAGTTTAGATTTGAAGTCTAATTTGTCTGATATCATAGTTGCTATTCCTGCTTGTTTTTGAGTTCCATTAGCATGGATTACCTTGCTCCATTCCTTCTCCTTTAGTTTGTGCGCATCTTTACTTTCAAGGTGTGTTTCTTGTAGACAGCATATAGAGGGATTATGATTTTTAATCCAGTTTGCCACCTTATGTCCTTTGATTGGGGAGTTGAGGCCATTTGTATTCAGCATGATTATTGAGAGATGGGTTTTAATTCCTAACATTTTGAGATTTAATTTCTTTTTGAGGCAGTGTTTGTTCTTTGCCTAGTTGTTTGTTTGATGGAAATCACTGTTTCTCTGGTTCTGGTGTTTACTTATTTCTTCTTTGTAATTAATCTCTTTGAGCATTTTCTCTAGTTCTGGTTTGGAAGACATAAAGTCTTTCAGCTTCTGTTCGTCATGGAAGGTTTTTATGTCTCCATCAAATTTGATAGATATCTTTGCTGGGTAGACAAATCTTGGCTGGAGGTTGTTTTCTTTCAGAGTTTGGAATATGTCGCTCCAGGCCTTCCTGGCTTTCATGACTTGGTTTGGAAGGTCGGGAGCGATTCTTATTGAATGTTACTTGCTCTTTTGCTCTCTCTGCCTTTAAGATTCTCTCCTTGGCCGCTACATTAGTCAGTTTGATTATTATGTGCATGGTGAACCTCTTCTCTGATCCTGTCTATTAGGGGTTCTATATGTTTCCTGTACCTATGTATCAACCTCTCTTTCTATGTTAGGAAAATTTTCTAATACTACTTCTCTGAATAGATTATTGATTCCTTTAGTTTCAGCTTCTAGTCCCTCTTCTATGCCTATTATTCTTATGTTTGCTCTTTTAAGACTGGCTGAGATCTCTTCAATGTCCAATTCATGCTGTTGAATTGTTTTTTCTAATTTATATACTATGTGCTCATTTTTGGAGCGGTCATCTTCTAAGAGTGAGATTCTGTTTTCCATGTGGTCTAGTCTATTGTTGATGGTCTGTATGGATGCCTTCATTTCAACTAATGCATCCTTCACTTCCTTCAGAGCTTCTTTTTGATTCCTGCTTATTTGATCCTTCAATTCTATCAGGCTGTCTCTGAATTCTTTTCAGAAATCCTGTATCATTTCCTCTATTGAAGTTCTGAATTGTCCTTCTGGCAATCTTTGTACTTCTGTGTTGATGGGTTCTATTGTTGTGGGATTGTGGGGGCTCATTGTTTCTTTGCTATTATTCCTTTTCATGATTTCAGGTTTCTTATGTTTATACCTCTGTTGCTTTTGGTAGTTCTCTCTCTCTCACTCTGTAGGTATCTTATGTCTAATCCCTCTCCCTTTATGGTTTCTTATCCTGGAGGTGGATAGTTGCTACTAGGTGAGCCTTAAAGGTTAATATCCTTTCCTGAATGGTTATTCTCACTTGCTCAGTATAATGTCCATTTGCAGGCCCAATTCTTGTTCTCCTTCAGTGATTGGGGCCTTTGCCTGGTACCTCTCACTACCTGTGCAAGCGATCAGTGCCACTATTGACCTTCTCACTGCAAGCGTGGATTTCTGTGGTCTCTACTTGGGCTGTCCCTATGCCTCTCTCTATGTACACCTATGGCAGGTGTCACCAGCAGGGGGCCCTGGGCTTGTGTCTCTCTTTGCCTACAGAAGCAGCGGGTGTTGCCTTGCCCCAATTCTGTGCAAACATGGAACTCCACGTTTTCCACAGAGAGGGCTGGTTTGTTCCAATTTTTCCCCAGGTACCACAGCTGTATGTCCTGTGGTGCTCCCCGGGGACTCTACTTGCTGTGACCCATGGGCTGCAAGTCTGTCCCACTCAAATGTCGCCAGGGACTGTCTGCTTATCCATGCATCTACCACGTCCCACAGCAGACCCCACTCCCACCTCCACTGGGACAATTTGCACTGTCCCAGACCTTGTGAGTCCCTGTGGCCTCGCTGGGTAGTCTTCTCCTGGGGTGGCTCGTTGACTTACGGTCTGGTTGAGCGCTGCTCTTAATCTCTGGGGGGGGGCTCAGTCACTGCTGCAGGCTCTGGTCAGGCCTCTGGGCCCTGCGGACTCTGCCGAGTATGGATCAAACTGCTGCTCGCACCCGTCGCTGATGCTCTACAGTGCTGGTTTTAGAAGAGCTCCCTGGCTTCCTTGTTGGTGGCCTGCAGAACCTGCACTGCCTGTTGCTGTCATCGCAGTCTGACCAAGATGGCGCCGCTGCTGCTTCTGCCAATGCAGCAGTTCGGGTCTGTGTCATGCATGGAATGAGTCACTGCTCACCTTCACTGCTGCTATTCTGCTGCTGCTGGGTTCACAGCAGGTCGCTGGTGTCTCCGCTGGACCAATAGCAATTAACGAGATTGAAGCAGCAATAAAGAACCTACCATCAAAGAAAAGCCCAGGTCCAGATGGTTTACCAGATGAATTTTATAAAACCTTTACAGAAGAACTAATCCCAATACTCCTCAATCTATTCCATGAAATAGAAAGAAATGGGACTCTCCCAAACACATTCTATGAAGCCAACATCATCCTAATATCAAAACCAAATAAAGACACCTCAAGAAAACTACAGACCTATATCGTTGATGAACTTAGACGCAAAACTTCTAAACAAAATACTAGCAATGCGCATCCAAAACCACAACATAAAAATCATACATCATGAGCAAGTCATGTTCATCCCAGGGATGTAAGGCTGGTTCAACTTATGAAAAACAAACCATGTAACCCACCACATAAACAGAACTAAAGACAAAACTCACATGATCATTTCAATAGATGCTGAAAAAGCATTTGACAAAATCCAACACCCATTCATGGTAAGAACACTGCAGAGAATTGGAATAGAAGGAACATACCTCAACATCATAAAGGCGATGTACAATAGGCCCACAGCCAACATCATAATGAATGGGGAAAAACTTCAAGAGTTCCCTTTAAAAACAGGATACTTAGAAGATCCAGCACACTTAACAAAAAGGCTCATAGAACTGATGAACAAACTCAGCAAAGTGTCTGGATACAAAATCAATCTTAAAAAATCAGAAGCTTTTCTGTACACCAACCATAAATCCACGGAAAAAGAAATCCAGAAGACATTTCCATTCACGATATCCCCCAAAACAATAAAATACTTGGGCATAAGCCTAACCAAGGAGGTAAAAGACCTCTACAAGGAAAACTTTAAAACATTGAAAAAAGAAATTGAAGAGGATCTTAGAAGATGGAAAGATCTCCCATGCTCTTGAGTAGGCAGAATAAATATCATCAAAATGGCCATTCTTCCAAAAGTGCTCTACAGATTCAATGCAATACCCATTAAATTACCAAAGTCATTCTTCACTGACATAGAAAAGTCTGTCCTTAAATTAATTTGGAACAACAAAAAACACAGAATAGCCAAATTAGTTCTCAGCAACAAGAACCATGCCGGAGGCATCACAATACCTGACTTCAAACTATACTACAAAGCCATAGTAATAAAAACAGCATGGTATTGGCACAAAAGCAGACACATAGACCTATGGAGCAGAATAGAAAACTCCAAAAGAAACCCACACACCTACAGCCAATTGATTTTTGACAAAGGGGCTAAAAACATGCACTGGAAAAAGGATAGCCTCTTCAACAAATGGTGCTGGCAAAACTGGCTAACCATATGCATAAAAATGGAAATAAACCCCACCTTCTCACCCTGCACTAGAGTCAACTCAAGATGGATCAAAGACCTAGAAATCAGACCAGAGACCTTGCAGCTACTCAAAGAGGGCATAGGCCCAACACTTCAACACATACGCACAGGAAAAGACTTCCTCAACAAGACCCAAAGCACAGGAAACTAAAATGAGGATCAATACGTGGGATTGCATTAAACTAAAGAGCTTTTGTGCAGCAAAGGAAACTATCAAGAACCTCAACAGAGAGCCGACAGAATGGGAGAAGATTTTTGCCAGATACTTCTCTGATAGAGGACTCATATCTAGAATATACAGAGAAATTAAAAAAATCACCACTAAAAAAACAAATAACCCAATCAAAAAAATGAGCAATTGAACTAAATAGACACTTCACAGAAGAAGAAATACAAATGGCCAATAAATGTATGAAAAAAATGTTCAACATCATTAGCAATCAGAGAGATGCAAATCAAAACTACCTTGAGATTTCACCTAACGCCAATTAGAATGACAATCATTAAAAACACAAACAACAACAAATGCTGGTGAGGATGTGGAGAAGTAGGAACTCTACTACACTGTTGGTGGAATTGCAAATTAGTGCAACTGCTTTGGAAAACAGTGTGGAGGATCCTCAGAAGAATGGGAATGAACCTACCATACGACCCAGCAATACCACTTCTAGGCATCTACCCAAAAGGACTGAAACCCAACTACCAGACTAATGCATGCTTATCTATGTTTATAGTTGCACAATTCACAGTTGCCAAACTTTGGAACCAGCCAAGGTGTCCATCGACAGATGACTGGATCACAAAACTATGGGATATGTACACAATGGAATTTTACGTGGCCACAAAGAAGAACAAAATTACATTATTTGCAGGAAAATGGAGAGAACTAGAGAACATTATGCTAAGTGAAATTTGTAAGTCACTAAGAGTGAAAAGTCGGATATTCCCCCTAATATGTGGAAGCTAGATAGAATGAGACTTAAAAGGGACATGTATGTTAACACTAAACTGATACTCATTGTGATGTGAGACTACAATGCACCAATAAAAACATATTAAAAAAAAAGAAGGGACTCCTGACAAAGAAGAAGAAAACTTGAGATGAACAAAGAAGGTGACCTAACTGAGGGAGTTGGGAAGGGGGTGGAGGGAAACACACATGATGTATATACACAAACTTATAAGACTCAATCACTATGTGGAGCACAAAAGGGAAGGAAGGGGGAGGGAATAGGGTGGGTGGGATTTGAGGGAGGGCTAAATGAGCAATGTGTGCATGTATGATGCTGCTACCCTGATGTGTATCAAAATGTAAAATTACAATGTACCAATAAATGAACATAAAAAAAGAAAAAAAAAAGAAGGATAACTACTGGTTCCATTTCTATTCAATAGTTTACTAGAGGCTCCAGCTAGACCAAATAGGGAAGAAAAAGATGAAGAAGGCATCCATATAGAGAAGTTGTGGTAACAATGTATGTCTTTGATCTGGTGTACAGAAAATTCTGATGAATCAATCAAATACTAATAAAACAAATGGTAGAATTCAGCAAGGTGTTAAGATACAAAATATCAATATCAATACAAATAAATTTTGTAATAAGAACAAGGAATATAATAATAAAACTAACAAATAATTCCTTTTACAGTAGAATTAAAAATGATAAACACTTGGGAAGAAACTTAGTGAAAAAAGTCTAAGACTTGTACACTAAAAGTCATAAACAAATTCTGAAAGAAACTAAAGAGGCCTAAATAAATGAATAGACCTACCACATGGTAGATTTTAATATTTAATACCGCTGAGTTGCCAACATTGTACAAGTTATTCTTCATATTCAGTGCAGTCCCTAACAAATTCAGTTTTTTTATTTTGCTGTAATTAACAAGCTGATCCTAAAAATTCATGAAAATGTAAGAAATGCCAATATTAATAAAGGATACCAAAATTGGAGAGCTCACACTTTCAATTTCAAAACTTAAAACATTCCTATAGCAATCAATGAAGTGTGCTAATGACAAAAGATATGGGTCAGTAGAATAGAACTGATCAATTCTGCAAAAAATAAACCTCACACTTCTGGTCAACTGTTTTTTTGTAACGATGCAGGAAAGAATTTAATGCAGGAAAGAATAATCTTTTCAATAAATGGTGCTGGTTTAACTGTCTATCTACATAGAAAATAATTAGGTTGGGCTTTAAAATTATACCATACATAAAATTAAAACAAAATGGATGGATAATAGACCTAAATATTAGAGCTAAAAGTGTAAAAATCTTTGAAGCACAGAAGTGAATCTTCATAAACCTTGGATAGGTAATATTTTCTTAGATATGACCCCAAAAGCCCAAGAAACAAAAGAATAAATACATAAAAAATAATTTTGAACTGCAACTGATACCATTAAGAAAGTGAGCAAAAATTCACAGAATGAAAGACAATACTTATGTCATGTATTCAATGAAGGTTATGTGTCCAGAATAGATAAAGAATTCTTACAGTTCTACCATAAAAAGACAAATTAACCCATAACACAATTAAAAATGGGCAAAGGATATAAAAAGATACATCTCCAAAGAGATATGCAAATGACCAGTAAGTACATGCAAAACCCCTAAAACATTATTTGTCTCTAGGGAAAGACAAATCAAAATCACAATAAGATACCACATCACATCTACTAGAATGGCTATAATCCAAAGCACAGACAGTAACAAGGATCAATATGGATGTTAGTAAAGCAACTGGAGCCCTAGCTCTTTGCTGGTGGTGTGAAAATAGTGCAGCACCTCAGAGAACATTCTGGCAATTCCTCAAATGTTAAATATGAAGCTATCATGCTGTGTTAGCTTTTGTCACTGTGATGAAATACCTGAGAAAAACAACTCAAAGAGAAGAGATTTATTTTGCTCATGGCTTCAGTCCTTGGCTGGCTGGCTCCATTGCTTTAGGCCTGAGGTCAGGCAGAACATCGTAGTAGATGGGAACCGTGGAAGAAAACTGCTCACTTGTGACAGCCTGGAAACAGAGAGAGAGGAACAGGGCCAGGGAAAAGCTATGCCCATCTAGAGCATGCCCCTAGTGACCTACTTCCTCCAGTCAGATCTAACCTCCTACAGTGTCCACCACCCCCTTCCCAATAATGCCATAGATATGAATCCTTCAATGGATTAACCCACTGATGACATCAGACTCATGATTCAGTCACCTTCCCGAAGGCCCCACCTTTGAACACTGCTGCACTGGGGACAAAGATTTCAACACATGGGTTTTTGGGGGATATTTTAGGTACAAGCTATAACACATGTGACCTAGCATTTGCAATTATATACCCAATAAAAATGAAAACATGGCCGGGCGTGGTGGCTCACGCTTGTAATCCCAGTACTTTGGGAGGCGGAGACCGGAGGATTCGGGTTCGCGACCAGCCTCAGCTCGCGCACGCTCTCTCTCTCTTCTCTCTCCCTTTCTCTCTCTCTCTCTCTCTCTCTCTCTCCCTGTCTCTCTCTCTACTTAGTGAGACCCTCCGCAACTTCGTGAGACCCGGTCTCAAAATTAAGTATAAAAAATAGGGCCGGGGGCATAGCGCGGAGGTAGAACGCCCCTGCGTTCAATCCCTGGTACTGCAAAAAAAAAAAAAATGAAAATATGTGCTCCCACACAAACTTGCCCATGAATACACATAGCAGCTTTAATCATACATGCTAAGAATTAAAAATAGCCCAAGCCATCATAAAGACAATATACAATAGGCCCACAGCAAACATCATACTGAATGGGGAAAAACTTCAAGAGTTCCCTTTAAAAACAGGAACAAGACAAGGATGTCCGCTGTCATCACTCCTTTTCAACATAGTACTAGAGACTCTAGCCAGAGCATTAAGGCAAGAGAAGGAAATAAAAGGAGTACAAATAGGAAAAGAGGAGCTGAAACTATCTCTATTTGCAGATGACATGATAGTATACTTAGAGGATCCAGCAAACTCAACCAAGAGGCTTATAGAACTGATCAATAAATTCAGCAAAGTATCTGGATACAAAATCAATCTTAAAAAATCAGAAGCTTTTCTGTACACCAACCATGAATCCACTGAAAAAGAAATCCAGAAGACATTTCCACTCACGATATCCCCCAAAACAATAAAATACTTGGGAATAAACCTAACCATGGAGGTAAAAGACCTCTACAAGGAAAACTATAAAGCATTGAAAAAAGAAATTGAAGAGGATCTTAGAAGATGGAAAGATCTCCCATGCTCTTTGGTAGGCAGAATAAATATCATCAAAATGGCCATTCTTCCAAAAGTGCTCTACAGATTCAATGCAATACCCATTAAACTACCAAAGTCATTCTTCACTGACATAGAAAAATCTGTCCTTAAATTAATTTGGAACAACAAAAAACAGAATAGCCAAATTAGTTCTCAGCAACAAGAACTATGCAGGAGGCATCACAATACCTGACTTCAAACTATACTACAAAGCCATAATAATAAAAACAGCATGGTATTGGCACAAAAGTAGACACATAGACCAATGGAGCAGAATAGAAGACACTGAAACAAAGCCACATACCTACGGCCAATTGATTTTTGACAAAGGGGCTAAAAACATCCACTGGAAAAACAGATAGCCTTTTCAACAAATGGTGTTGGCAAAAGTGGCTAACCATATGCAGAAAAATGGAAATAAACCCCACCTTCTCACCCTGCACTAGAGTCAACTCAAGATGGACCAAAGACCTAGAAATCAGACCAGAGACCTTGCAGCTACTTGAAGAGGGCATAGGTCCAACACTTCAACACATAGGCACAGGTAAAGACTTCCTTAACAAGACCCCAAAGGCACAGGAAATTAAAATGAGGATCAATCCATGGGATTGCATTAAACTGAAAGCTTTTGTGCAGCAAAGGAAACTATCAAGACCCTCAACAGAGAGCCAACAGAATGGGAAAAGATTTTTGCCAGCTACCCCTCTGATAGAGGACTAATATCTAGAATATATAGAGAACTTAAAAAAATCACCACTAAAAAAAACAAATAATCCAATCAAAAAATGGGCAAGTGAACTAAATAGACACTTCACAGAAGAAGAAACACAAATGGCTCATAAAAGTATGAAAAAATGTTCAACATCATTAGCAGTCAGAGAGATGCAAATCAAAACTACCCTGAGATGTCATCTAACCCCAATAAGAATGGCAGACATTAAAAACACAAACAACAACAAATGCTGGCGAGGATGTGGAGAAGCAGGAACTCTAATACACTGATGGTGGGATTGCAAATTAGTGCAACCACTTTGGAAAACAGTGTGGAGGATCCTCAGAAGAATGGGAATGAACCTACCGTACGACCAGGATGAAAGGTCATCTGTTACCTGGCAGGAGAGAGGTCTCTGAAGCTTCTTTGAGCAGGGAGAGGTTCTAACACTACTGAGGGGAGAGTCTATAGAGCCAGTCTTCAGGGGCATTCACCCAGGTGTACCCAGTCCATATTTCATTCACATTTCTAGGTTTTTTGTCTGCCAGTGCCCTGACCTGAACATAACACACATGCCTTGACTAAGTATTTATATATTTCTGGAGCTGTGCAGGTCTATTAGATATTCAATGCACTGCTAATAAGTAACTGTCCCTTCACTACAGCAAATGTGTCTCTTTATAAACTACCAAAGATTTCCTTAAGCTCTTACACTAAACCTTTTCCTACTTGTCTGTGGCCTTCTAATCATTATTTATCTGCCAGGAGTCAATACCACTTAGTAACAAGAAAACAATTCCATTGTTTGAATAGTTCTTCCCTTATCTTTAAACACCGGATTGTTCCCCTGCAGTGATGTTCTTGTCCAAAGGAATGTTTTCTCAGATTGCCAACAGTGATATCTTTAGCAATCAAGCATTTATCTTGTGAGCTTGTGTCACATAGAACACTTGGAATTGAGTCCTATTTGCACAGTTGGTTGGGGAATGACACAGCTACAAATACCCACTCATCACCTACTTTCCCGGCCCACTTTCTTTACCAGTTGTGTTACTTGGGATCATCTAAGATGTAAGACACCAAAATGGGATTAGATTATAGTCATGCAAGGAAATCCTAGCCAGCAGCACATTAGAAGAGTCATTGTCTCTGATGATACTGACTGAAGAGTGGTCCAAGGAAAACTAAGGTGGAGGGAAATGTTGCGTAGTTTGATAAATGTGGTGGTTTTGCATAGGAAAAAAAGCACTTAATCTACGCATTTAAGATTTGTGTTCCTTACTAGCTATAAATTATTTATCATATAATAACAGGAATTAAAAGCATACTATTAAAAGTAAGAATAGCAAAACCAACAAATAGTATTCAGTACAGCATCTCTTCGACAGTACTGTCAATAAAAGAAAAATCTTTGGCACACTGTGTAAAGGTCATTAATTATTACAGAGCAGTATCTTTCTGTGTTTCTTTACCATACACCTATTTTTTTTAATCTCCCCTGAGGGTGTTTCTAACCAGCTCTACATTCTGATAGCCAATTTCTAATTATATTCTCCAAGGTCAAGGCAGACCTAGGGGAAAGGAATTTTAGGTTGGCTAGGCTTAACAGACATCTTGTTATTTATTTGTTATTTTTTATACTTGCCCATTTTTTGCCTTATTTTGCACTTTGTCTCTAATTTTGTCTTGTATGTTAAAATTAAACTGGCAGTGCACTATAATTAATAGTATTTTCTACTTCCTTTGCAGAAAAATAACTTATGATGCACCAGTAAATTATTCCCTATCCTTTTCTTCTCCCTGACACTAAGATCTCAGTAAATTACCATGCTTTATCATTTAGACCATAGTTTAAAACACCTGTCTTTAACTCTATGTCTGGATAGATATACCAATTTTCCATTTAAACCAAGACAGAGCAATCAGAGACAGGTCCTTTATAATAATTATATAGAACTGCAGGCTTTTTATTTGACCAGACAATGTGTCTGGCTGGTCAGGAAATAGATTTCTAACACAATTTTATTATGAATGAACAAAGAGGAATGGATAACAGAAATAATCCCAGAGGTTCTATTTATCTAAAGATAAATGATTTAGAACTTAGTTTGCTCCTCAAGGTCCAATGTGGAATGGTGGTTGATGTAGTTGTTTTTTTTAGACTGAATTATCTCCCATGATGACCTGTTCCTTTGTAAATACTAAGGTGAATTTTATTGTAAGAACTTTAAGCCAGGTTTTGAGTTATGATCCCTGGATCTTGAATGCAGTTCTCTTTCCCTAGAAATGATAAATCAAATTATTTCTTCATAGGATCAAGCATCCATTTGAAAAGAAAATAAGGGCTGAGAAGAAAATATATACATATATATGTGAATAATAAGTGATAGGACATATTTTTACTTTATCTCTTATTTCCTTAGTATCACATCTTCAAATCAGAAACAGCTAGATGTCTACTCACATCAAAGCTGATGTGCAAGACATGTGAGTCAGACCATGTCAAGGGACCTACAGTTGCAGGAAGGTGGGTTTCACTGGTGAGACCCCCAGCGAAAAGAACACTGGAAGAGTCACCATCTGGAGGAGAACAAACAGCAGCTTTATTCACAGACCCGTCCCTTATACAGGGTTCTGGGCAAAAGGGTGCACGTGCACCCTAGTGTGATATATGCATATGTGTTACAGTTTGCATAGTCATATTTGTATAACTGTGTACACATCTGAAATTCACTAGTTGTACCCACATCTGCAACTGCAGGAGATATAAGCATACATCTGTGGCTGCACAAAATGTGTGCATGTCTGCAGCTGCATGGGGTTACATCTTCACCACCAGCCTGTACTTCCTCTGGGACCCCATACTCTACCCCATACAGGGTGGTGGTACACAATGTGACCCAGAGAGCATTACAGAGCATTACACCTACCAATAGAGGATGCAACAAGTGACTGTTAGTCCTCCAGCCACATAGGTGAGCATAGTCAACACCCATCTCCAGAAGAAGCCCAGTGAGTTCCACCAGGTTGTAAGTGGGTCCTCCTATAATGCCTGAATGGCCCGTACTTTCTCATCCATCGCCTCTAAGACTTGTTGTACCTACTGCTGGTGGTCTGGAATGTATACACAGTATTCTACATGAAGAAGAGCACATGTTCCGCTGTGGGCAGCAGTGAGCATATCTAATGTCATTCTATTCTGCAAACCCACCTTCTGCATCTGGGTGGTTTTGTTTATTAAAAAGGAAAGAGCTGGCCGGGTGTGATGGCGCACACTTGTAATCCCAGATCAGAGGCGGAGATCAGAGGATCCTGGTTCGCGGCCAGCCTCAGCTCTCTCTCTCTCTCTCCCTGTCTGTCTGTCTGTCTGCCTCTCTCTCTCTCTCTACTTAGTGAGGCCCTCCACAACTTCGTGAGACCCGGTTTCAAAATAAAGAATAAAAAATAGGGCCGGGGATGTAGCGCAGAGGTAGAACGCCCCTGGGTTCAATCCCCGGTACCGCAAAAAAAAAAAAAAAAAAAAAAGGAAAGAGCTTGATGGGATGTATTTCAAGCTTTGGCAGCATGTAGGGCTAAGGCTTCTACCTATAGTTCTTCATTTATCATACCACACCCTGGAACAAACATTCTAATAGAGTTCTTGGAGCAATCATCCAGAGTTTCAATTGGTCACAGATTGGCTCACCTGTTCTCTACAAAAAGGTGCTATGCTTGCAAGCTCTACATGTTTCCCCATTAACCAGCCCCATCGTTCTCTATAGCGTATTCCAATTGGCAGGAGGGAGGGGGGGCATTATTAAGTCTCGGTGCAACAAATCCTCTATAACACAGTGTTGCTGATCCCATTCTGGGTGCTGTGGTTCCAGGCTTGTAAGGTAATCCATTTGTCTGCAGTAGAGAGGATGATTAGCTATGAGAGAAGTTTGGCTGCCTCCACTGGTAACTCAGTTGCAGACCCAGCAATGGGAGGTGTTGTGTAGTCTTGCAAAGGTGTGTGCCCAGGAAAGCAGGCTATTCCCTGCCATTAACATGGATGGTAGGACAGTACAGAAAGAGAGGCCATCATAGGTAAGTCCTTCCCATCCAGGAGGATACAGGTGACACGCTCTCATGAAAGAACAGTAACTGTAATAGTGGCCACTCCAGGGTGATGGTACCACACCAAAGCACTGTGTGTAGGAGGTAAGGGGTTAGGAACATCCTCCACAGTATACAATGGAGTAGACCATAGTGTTATGACCTGTGTACCTTTCAAAATCGTGCCTTCTGCCATGGGGGAATTGTGAACTGTATCGGGCAAGGCCAGGCAGTTATTAAATGTCCAGTTGTAACTGGACCTTCAGTCCTAGGCCCCATGGCTCCAGGAGTGCAACCCATGGCTCCTGAGAAGTCTGCACATGCCAGGACCACTCCAAGAGAGCTTGCCACGCTGGGGCCAAGGGTTTAAGTGCAGGGCGTAAGAGGGCTCCTCCTCTCACCTCTGGTTGCAACTGGGGTCCCTTAGAGCTTCCTGTTACCTTCAAAGTTTGGGGGATCCTTCCATTACTTTATCTAAGAGGGCCTGCCCAGTGTGGCAAGGTTGCTCACCTAAAATCCTCACTGCCTGCCACCTCTCCCAATGGGGGGAGGGCAAGGCCTTCAGCTTCTTTTAGGAGTTCATTAAAACATTCAATCATTCCGGCTGCTTAGGGACAGTAGGGAACATGCAACTGTCATTGTATGTCATTGTCATTGTCCTTAGCTCAGGTCTGTACCTGTTGGCCTGTAACATGAGTACCTCTGTCACTTGCTACTACCAAGGGCCAACCTAGTCTGCTGACAACTGTTCGAGGGTGTGCGGCTACAGTATGTCACTAGTCAGTCTGTGCTACAGGGTAGGCAAAACCCAAACTGGTGGCCATATCCACAGCTGTCAGAATATGCTGGAGCCTCTAATTCATTGGCAGTGGGCCAATATAGTCAACCTGCCATTCCTGGAAGAGTTGAATACCTCTGGGAACCTGTCTCATGGTTGTAGGAACCCTATGTTTCTGTGTGTGGTGTTCTTCACACCAAGGACACTGCCATACAGCATCTTTTGTTGACTGCGGGTAATAGCCAATCCCCACTGCTGGTCTGCAAACCCCATGGTGTGGGTGCCTACTTTTCCTAGCTTCTTATGTAACCATGGTGCTACTGACAAGGGCTCCAGGGATAGTTGGAGAGACTGAACTTTCACTAAAGCATCAGCAGCAGCATTACCAGGGGCCTGCCAAGGCCTATGCCCAAGAACATAATGTGTAGTAGCTCCTTCCTAGAGACCCCATTTCCACAGGTCCTCACCCATATTCTTGCCCCACAATGGACAGTACCCAATCAACCAATCTTGTCCTGCCCATCAGGGAAGTCACAAGGTCAGTCCCCAGTAGACTGTCTAGCTGTCTATATAAAAATGCAAAGGCCCAGTCTCCTTAATGAGAACTAACCAGACTTCCCAGAGCTCGACCCATTGGCTGGAGTGTCTGGCACTGGCCTCATACCAAAATGTTTCCATGGCAGGCTGTATGGCCACAGCTGCCCATGTGATAAGTTGCCAATGAAAAGAGTCATCAGTATACCAGAATTCTGCAGGTATAGGGGCTACTTCTTCCTCATAGTGACTCAAGGCATCTCACACTTTTTGGGTTCTAAGGAGGCTGCTGCTTAGAAATGCACTGGCCCCAACAAAGTTTTCCCTTCCACATAGGGTCTTGGGGTGCATCCCACTTCCTTGGGTTCTGAGGAAGCTGTCACTCGGAACTGCACTGATCCAGCAAAGTATGTAACTTTTCAGACAAAGGGCTACTAGAAAACCATGCTCATTGCTCTAACTACACACCCCTCTTGGTCAGAATGGGCATTTGAGTTATCCTCTTCTGTAAGGGTCCAAGTCCAGGACCTTAGCCAACCTTCAATTCACCCCTTTGTCAGAGTACATGTTTGGGCTATTCCTGTCTGGGGGGTCTGAGTCTAGGACTTCAGCCAATCTTTAACAGGGTAGGGGGTCTGCACCATCACCGACCCAGTACCTGTAATAGGTTCACAAGCTAAGAGGGCAGCATATACAGACACTAACCATTTCTCAATAAGAGAGTAGCTGACCTCTGCCCCTTTCCATAGCTGTGACCAAAACCCAATCAGGCTATTCCTAGTGCCTTGTTTCTGCTATAACCCCAAAAGACCCAGATATGTTTATAACTGTTTGACCATTCCCAGCTGAGGATACACTTGTATCTTATCTATCACTGCTTCAGGTATCACCTTTGTCTTATGTGACCAGACAACTCCCAAGAATCTGACAGAATACCCAGTTCCCTGGACCTTGTCCGCATTGACAGCCCACCCCCATTCCTGGAGAGCAGCTTGGAGACTCTATGCAGCTGCTTTTAACTCTGTAAAAGAACCAGAGGTTAGAATAACATCATCAATATAGTGGTACAACCATACAGCCTCAGACTTCCACCAAGAGGCTAAATCCTGTGCCACCCAGTGTGGAGGCATGCACCTCATCCTGCCGACTACGCCAACTGTCAGGGGCCAGCTGTGATTGGAAGGGAGGTTTCATTGGCAAGATCCCCAGTGAAAAGAATGCCTGCAGAGTGCCATTTGGAGGAGAGAAAACAGCAGCTTTACTGATAGAACCATCCCATATATAGGGTTCCAGGCAAAATGGTGCATGTCCACACCAGCATATGTGTATGTGTGTTACAGTTTGCATAGTCATATTTACATAACTATGTACACATCTGTGGCTGTGCAAGATGTACCCACATCTGTGGCTGCACTGTGTCACAGCTTCACTGCCAGCCTGTACTTCCTCTAGACCCCCACAGGCCATCTTAGATCATTTGTGCCAGGCAACCTACCCAGTCAAATATACATGGAGTCATGTTGGCATATCCCTGGTGAAATGTTGCCCTAAATCAAGAATCATGAACAAAAACAGTAACAAAAGATTATTGTTTTGTGCCCGTCAGTTATGGGATGATCTTCTTAGAGTTATAAATAATTGAAGTATAAATAGGTAGAAATATTGGGATCCTATTGTAACAAAACTTCCAAATATGGCATTGGCTTGGCACCAACAAAGACCAGAAGGCAAGTGAAGACATGATTAGTGGGGCCTGAAGAGCAGCAAGGTCATTAATATTGGCAAGTGGAAAGGAGTAGGCTTTCTTATATTGTAATGAAATATTAGGCAAGTTGTCAGCCAAATAAATATACTGTATGGAAATGAGCATATTTATTTGAAGATATGCATTAGATGTTTTCTAGGCTGTCTATGATGTGATATAAATATTATATAGCTTAATCTTCATTGTGGTCAACAGATTTATTCCTACTAACAAGTCATTTTTGGTATAATTAAGATTCATCAATTTTATTGTACATAAATACTAATTTGGTAAATTTCAGAAAAATTACCATGAACATTTTGGCACAAACTGACATTTACCCACAACTTACATTTCTGGACATTTATTCTTCATGTATACATGTACATATTTAAGTTTAATTACTGTAGATTAGATTGAGATGGGCAAAATGTTCTAAATAACCCATATTTTCCTTCTTAGGAGATAACTTTTATGTTAATATGTGAAAGTATCACTACCAATTTCATTAATATGTATGGGGAAGTGTGGGATTTAGAGAGAAACACACATGCATATATGACATCACTTTGAAATTCACTATGATGTATAATTAAAATGCACTGATAAAAGTATAAAAATATACTATACATTCACAAAGTGAATAGTAAGTATGCATTTGAGTTGGGAAACTAAATCTTAACATGGAAAATTTTCAGTATACATTGTAAGTGAAATAAAAGGTCAGAATATTATGTAAGATATGCTTTATGTGGATGTTTAAAAGGGGGTAAATATTTTTTTTCTGCATAGAAATGATCACATGATTTTTGCCCTCCATTTCTTAAGGTGATGTGACTAATGGCAGAAAGTATAGAAAAATACTTCAAGAAGTTGTATTGGGCAAATATATTTTGGATAAAAGCTTAGAGAACAGGCAACAAAAACAGAAATAGACAAATGGAATTACATCTAAGTAAAAGCTTCCACACAGCAAAGGAAGCAATAGAATAAAGTGACAACATATTGAATGGGAGAAAACATTTGCAAACTCTGACAAGGAGTTGTATCCAAAATATATAAAAATCTCAAAGAACTTAATAGCAATAACAACAGTAATAACCTGATTTAAAAATGGCAATAAACATAGACATTTCTCAAAAAGACATAAAAATGACCAAGCGTTACATTAAAAATGCTCAGCTTTACTAACCACTGGTGAAATTCTAATCAAAATATCTTTCTGCTCCCTCTTCTGTATCTGTCTCCATGGTTTAGTGGAGCATCCATCTCTGTGGGCATTGTTACTCTTTCTCTTTATTTTTACTCGACTTCTTCATGTGGGTCTTCCTATTTGTTTTCTCCGCTCTTTCTTTTCCAATTATCTAATTTTTTTAACATTCTGTCATTCTTGGTATTTGTCTTACAGACATATTTCCCTGCAAGTTTGGTGACATGTGCTCAAGGCTACTCATTAGTAGCACAGACTGTAATAGGAAAGTAACTGCTACAAACTCCATCTTCCTCCCTTCACCTTCCATTGTCTTCTATTACACCTCTGGCTGAACTGGACATAAATTTGAATGAAAGTATACTTGACTGTGTATTGTATTGTTTCACAAGACTAATTTTAAATTTTAAATTTAATTTTTAAATTTAAAATTTAATTTTAAATTTTAAATTAGTTTCACAAAACTAAAAGCTAATTCTTTTAATTTTTGTGTTACCTGGAGTAATGCCATATTTTATTTTATAATATTTTTTTAAATTTTTCTATTGGGGATTGAATCCATGGGCAATTCTACCTCCAAGCTATAATCCCCCTTTTTTATGAAACAGAATCTCACCAAGTTGCTGTGGGTCTTGCTGAGGCTGGCCTCAAACCTGCAATCCTCCTTTTTAGCCTCCCAAGTACTGGGATTATAGGTGTGTGCCACTATGCCTGGCTCCATGTTTCATTTTAATGTACTATCTACTAAATAGGTAGTTTGTTATGATTAAATATTTTCTTTAATATAATATTCTTTAATTATGAAACAGAAAAGAACACATGAACCACATATTCAACACCCCTCTCATACCACTAGATCAGTCTTCCAGACAAAAAGATCAGTAAAGATGCTTCAGATCTAAAAACACCATAAGCCAAATGGATGTACTAGACAGGTACAGAGTGTTCCAAACACCTACTGCTGAATACACATTCTTTTCAGCTGCTCATGGAAGCTTCTCCAAAATAGACCATATTCTTGGCCAAAAAACAAGTACTGGCAAATTTTAAAAAATGTGATATAATTCCTTGCATATTTTCATACCATAACAGAATAAAAGTAGAAGTCAACAACAGGAAGACCCAGAGCAATTACATAAATACAAGGAGATTGAATACCACACTTCTGAAAGAGGACTGGATCACAGAAGAAATAAGGGGAGAAATTAAAAAAAATAGAATCAAATGAAAATAGAGACACAACATACCAGAATCTCTGGGACAATTTGAAGGCAGTATTAAGAGTAAAATTCTTAGCACTGAGTGCTCACATGAGAAGAACAGAAAAATCACCAAATAAAGAATCTAAGGACACACCTCAAAGCCCTTGAAAAGCAGGAACAGTCTAATCCCCAAACCAGTAGAGGACAGGAAATCATTAAAATTGGAGTAGAAATCAATTAAATAGAGAAAAAAACAATACAACATTATACTTTGAGACTCTAGCCAGTGCAATAAGGCAAGAGAAGGAAATCAAAGGAATACAAATAGGAAAAGAAGAACTAAAATTATCTTCATTTACAGATGACATGATCCTATATTTAGAAGATCCAACCTCAACCAAAAGACTTCTAGAACTGATTAACAAATTCAGCAAAATATCTGAATAAAAAAAAATCAATTTAAAAAAACAGTAGCTTTTCTATATGCCAACCATGAATCCACTGAAAAAGATAGCCAAAAAACAATTACATTCACAATAGCCTAAAAAACAACAAAATGCCTAGGAATAAATCTAATAAAGGAGGTAAAAAAAAAACCTCTACAAACAAATCCACACACAGCCAATTGATTTTTGACAAAAGGGCCAAAAACATATGGTGGAAAAAAGAAAGCCTTTTCAACAAATGGTTTTGGCAAAACTGGTTATCCATATGTAGAAAAATAGAAATAGATCCTTTCTCACCCTGCACAAGAGTCAACTCAAGATGGGTCAAAGACCTAGAAGTTAGACCAGAGACTGCATTACTAGAAAAGGGCATAGGAACAACACTCCAACATATAGTCACTGGTAAAAACATCCTCCATAAGATCCCTAAGGCACAAGAAATTAAAATGAGTATTAATAAGTGGAATTGCATTCAATCGAGGAGCTTCTGTGCAACAAAGGAAACTACCAAGAAGCTTAACAGAGAGACAACAGAAATGGGAGAAGACCTTTGCCAGCTACTCCTCCAATAAAGGACTAATATCTAGAATATACAAATAACTCAAGAAACTTACCACCAAAAAAAAAATAAATAACCCAATAAAAATGGGCAAGTGAACTAAATAGATATTTCACAAAAGAAGAAATACGAATGGCCAATAAATATATGAAAAAATGCTCAACTTTATTAGCAATCAGAGAGATGCAAATCAAAACTACACTGAAATTTCACCTAACTACAATTAGAATGGCAATCATCAAAAGCACAAATAATAATAAGTGCTGGTGAGGATGTGGGGAAGTAGGAATTCTGATACATTGTTGGTGGGATTGCAAATTAGTGCACCCACTTTTCCTCAAAAGAATAGAAATGAACCTATCATATGACCCAGCTATACCATTCCTGGGTATCTACCTAAAGGAATTGATATCAGACCACCATAGTAACGTATGCACATCTATGTTTATAGCAGCACAATTCATAATAGTCAAATTATGGAATCAGTCTAGGTGTTCACAACAGATGAATGGATTATAAAATTGTGGGATGTACACACAATAGAATTCTACTCATCCATAAAGAACAAAATTGTGTCATTTTCAGGGAAGTGGATGGAACTGAAGAACATTATTCTGAGATTATTCAGTCACAAAAAGTGGAAGGTCAGATATTTCTCCTCATATGTGGAAGCTAGGGAGAAATTGGGACACAGAAGGGACTCTAGAGAAAGGAAGACAAACTCTAGAGGACTGATGGAGGGGGCCTATGGGAGGGAGGCGAGTTCAGGGAGGGAGACTCAATGAAGGAAACACTTCAATAGACATGATGTACATACAGAAATATATCAATGTCAATCAAAATATCGTGCACTGGGAGGGTGAGGGAGCGGGGTGGGAGCCAGGGGAGGCTCACCGAGTGCTATGTGTGTGTATGTCTCTATCACTATCACTTTGAACTTCATCATTTTGTATGATTAAAATGAACCAATAAAAATGAATAACTATCAATACAAAGGTCACAATAGACTACTTCTTTTTTTTAACTTTTTATGTTCATTTATTGGTGCATTGTAATTATACATTTTGATATATGTCAGGGTATGAACATCATACATGCACACATTG
>PVJS01016727.1:0-17981 GCA_004027185.1 Glis glis
TCCTGTAATATAACTTGGCATGATAAAATACAAGTAGTAAATGCCCTCAACTCAAACATGTTTTTCACTTTCTAAAATGCAATCCAAGCTTAGCATATGCACTTTAATGAGACAAGCAAATACTCCTTAATCCCTACTCAGGTACTAATCTAGAAGACTTGTAGATATGCATATTCCTTAGACAAAGCTCAAATGACCAAAGCAAATCTTAATTTTCAATATAATGAAAATATTGTTTTGAACTCTGGTGGAAGCATACCTTCCTTAGAAACAAAAAATTCCAACACAGCAGACTCCAAAGTTTTAAGGATGGGAAACAAAAATTTTGTGAGTGGGTAATCAGGTATAACAAGAAGAGGAGCTTCTCTCACTTCCTTATCTGCATTCCCAAATCAGGGAATAAGGATCTTGTCTACCATGTGGGCCATGCAGGAGTGATGACTATGCCATCCACCATTCAACTAGAGAAGCTGTTTATGGGTGGTGGTGTATGTAGTCTCACCAGTGCATTGATTGGACCTAGTTCTATTGTTTCATTTGTGTTGCTGTCAAACACATTTCGCACAAAATACCATGATGACAAATAAGGCATTACACAAGCACAGGGATTATAGTACAATATGAATGATTATGATAGGAAGAACATGCATACCTAGAGTATATGTTCATTCTAATGAGTCAAAATTCTCCTTTTTCCATGGTGGAAAGCTTCCAGTACCATCAACCTACCAATAAGAGACTGATGGATCTTCACAGAACACTGTGCTATATTAGTGGCTTCTTATTAAGCATTGGTGTCCAGATAATGCTTGTGAGGAATTCCATGTAGCTTTGCAACACCTGACTTCAAACTCTTATGTTTCAGGTCTTATGTTTATGTGGGAACTGATTGAACAAGCTCTGTGGCAGCTTTAAAATAGACTAACATACATAGAAAAATGTATGATTTTCTTACCTTACTATAAAACTTTCTCTGCAATGGATGACCTCCACCAAGTATTCAAATGGGACACCTACATTTTGATAATCTGAGAGGTCTATTGCCAGAATTCTTCCCTGGGCTTCTTTGTCACCAATCTTCCTATTGTCTTCATTCTAAGTCCTGATCACCTAAGTAAACTATTATCAATTGTTCATGAATCAGTCTAGATCCATGCTTTTTACAAATCAAAGTGAACAAGTAAATGTACTGTCTCAATTTTTCACAGATGCAGAATTTCTCCTTATCACTGTCCTGGAGAGCCACAACCATTTTAACAATACTTGAAGATAATACTTTACTGAACTACAATGCTGCAGACCTTTAATTCTAGTTTTTGCCAATTTATCATGTAATACTATCTGCACATTTAAGTCAATGTTTTCATTTTTAGTCCACTGGAACATAAGGAACTCCACAAGTATTCACAGGGGTGCAATAAGAGAGACAAGGCAATCCATTTGTGCCCCTAGATCTGCTAAGCTTGGTCTCTCATATACCGTTTCTACTTGAGGACAGAATGCTGTGTTTGACAACAACAAATGTTGGCGAGGATGTGGGGAAACTGGGCCTCTTCTACCCCGTTGGTGGGACTGCAAACTAGTTCCACCACTATGGAGATCTGTGTGGAGATTCCTCAGAAAACTGGGAATGGATCCACCATATGATCTGGCTATTCCACTACTGGGTATCATACCAAAGGGATTGAAACTAGAAAACAACAGTAAAATATGCATACCCATGTTCATAGCAGCACAATTCACAGAAGCCAAATTATGGAACCAATCTAGATGTCCATCAACAGATGAGTGGATTACAAAATTATGGGAAATACACACAATGGAATTCTACTCAGCAATAGAGAAGAACAAAATAACAGCATTTGCAAGAAAATGGAAAGATCTGGAGAACATTATGTTAAGTGAGATTTAGCCAATCACAAAAAAAGAAGGGACATATGTTTTCATTAATATGCGCAACCTAGGGAGTAGTGGGGACACAAAAGGGACTCCAATGACAACAGAGAACCCTCAGTGGTGCAAGGGAAGGGGTACAAGGAAAGGCAAAGAGCAAGAAAGAAGTGAATCTATGGAATTACTATCATAAACAATGTGTACATATGAGATTATACCAACATCATTCTCAGTAATACATGTGGGGGGGAGGCAGGGGGAGGGACACCAAGAGCTGTGTGCATGTATGTTAACACCAAACTGATACTCATTGTGATGTGAGACTACAATGCACCAGGGTCATGTGAGTTCTATGTCTGCCAACATTAGCAAATTGTGTGCTACAATTCTTATTTCCATCTATTAAATCAAAAAACTATTGTTCTTTTACGTCACAACCTTATTGTGAATGACTTATGACATTTTTCATATTGATTATTAACCACAAAAGCTGAATCAACTTGTGAGTCCTTATTAATGTGCTATAACAATGACATAACTATGTTTATTTAAGGTGTTTAATAGCTACTGCCTGCTTGCTGATATTAGTTTTGAAGGTAAGTAACTTGCATTCTACTGATTGGGAATATTGATTGTCCTTGAAGGAATTGCTCAGTTGTGGTTTGTTGTATGGATGTTGCCTTGTTGTTCCTTTAATTTAATCTTACTGGGCATCAAACTTCCGATACTTCTCTCTTCATGCCATGGGGATTCCAAGGCAGAATTCCCAAGATGAATAAACTGAGGATTATTAGGTCAGCAAGCTTTAGGTGGTTACTAAGAGCTGGTGTTAGTGCTATAGAGGTATAACTTACTCAGGATACGTCCCAATGATAACCACAAGGCATCACAAGGAAAATATTTTTTAAACTGTATAGGCATATCTGAAGATACCACTTTTTAATATCCTCCTTAAAATAGCCTTCATTTCTCTGGTCTGGTGAGTAAGATAACATTGAGGTTGGCAGTCTACTTAAATGCCAGAATTAGAAGAGTTTTCTGTATTTTCAAATTCAACAAACCTTTGTTGACTACCACTCGCATGTTAACTTTTCATAAGGGAAAGGTAGAACTTTCGTTTCAAGGTTCATGGGTCATTCTATAAGTTTGCATTATACCCTGATTCATGGAGGTGGGGTTTTTTTCTCCATTATAGCATATTGCAGGAGGAACTAAAAAGACTTGGATAGTTGTCTACTAAGCCTTGCATTGGACTGTGCCTTGAAGGTTTTTGCGAACTCATTTAGAAATTCTTTTTTCCTTCCACTTCACATACTGTTAGGCCAGATGAATCTGTTGATTGCTTATGTTTGTTCAAGGGATTTCACAGAGCATTTCAACTTCTACTCCAGGTTTTGTATTTCATTGCCCATGAAACTTCAGAAAATCTAAGTGTGACTCTAGAGGAACCCAGGTCTCAGGCTTGCTGGAGGTGGGGAAGAAGTGAAGAGAGACAATATCTTATCAGTCTTGTCAATTTTAGCAAACACTCATCTGCAAATAAAAATGTATAATGGCATGACTCTCACTTGCTGTGAATATACTTTGTAGATATGTTAATTATGCTTAAGTGCCTCAGAAGCATCATTACTCAGTGGAAGCCATAGATCAGTGGCTACAAAATTATCAGAAAAATATCTATGCTTTCACGGAAGGATCGGTTGTTAGAAAGCATCCCACCATGCCTAGTAGGTCACAGAATCTTGCTGGACACCGTTATATTTTAAACCAAAAACATAAATTCAACACATACATTTTTTATATATTCATTTATTGGTGCATTGTAATTATACATTTTGATAAGTGTCAGGGTAGCAGAATCACACATGCACACATTGTTCATTTAGCCCTCCCTCAAATCCCACCCTATTCCCTCTCCTTTCCCTCCCTTTCATGCTCATCATAGTGATTGAGTCTTATAAGTTTGTGTATATACATCATGTGCCTTAGTGTGTTTCCCACCCCCCCCAACTCCCTCAGTAAGGTCACCTTCTTTGTTCATCTAAAGTTTTCTTCTTCTTTGTATACAACACATACATTTATTACAGACTTTTTAGAGTGATTTTTTTCTTTGAACAGACATTTAAGATACTGACATTTACTTATTTCATACTTTTAACATCATTTCTTCAAAGGCATGAAAGATATATTTCATATTAATGGATAGATCATGGACTTTTTAGTGATAGGAAATGCATTGAGAGGAATCTCTTTATGAGGACATCTAAAATATACAAAATTGTCAGATACTAATCTCTAAGAATGTATTCTACAAAGACTTCAAAGTTTTAGGAGGAAAGGAAAATAGAAGATTTTAAAAATCAATGTTATAAAATACAATTTTGAACAGATTAACTCAATTGAAGACATGTTGTGAACACTACTTAATATAAGTATTCTAATGTTAGTTCTGGAAATGAAATTTGGGGATTATGTTACTTATTTTAATAATTTCTAGCCTTTATTTAAAAAGACAAACAAATAGGAAAAAAGGGAAAAGTCATCTAAGGAACTAGAGAAAGATAAAAGTGTGTTTATACCTTCATAAACATTTTATTACCTTGAATTAAGCAAGATAAGTAGAAAAAGCAAGGAATGGTGGGAAACAGCTGGATAGTAACAATTACCTAGTTACTTTTTGACCATTTCATTTTTCATTGGCGAAAGCAATTGTCACATGTAGAAATACTCAATGATATGAATAAATTGTAGGAGAGATATGCACCAAGATAGTCTTATGTATCAATAGGGGGATATGGAAAATAGAGCCATAGTTCAGGATGGAGAAATTTAAAACACGAGTGAAAATGGCTTATGATAATGACTGAGAAACACCACCAGGTGACCACTTGTCCGTTACCAACAGCATCCACAGCCTTTGCTTCCATGCTGTTTCCTGCTCTTGCTTCATTTGATGAGATGATTAAAAGCATCATTAGAAAGAAGTAATGTAGCTTTGAGCTGCAGTGAAAGGAGCCTTCGAATGTGAGGACTGGGAAGTTCCCTGAACTGATTAGATTCCAAGACGACTAGAAAAATAGAAACTAAAGTAACTGTGGAGGAATATGAAACATAAAGGAATATGTTTCCTAAGGAAAAATGAGGACATAAATATTTAGTAAAGGAAATATTCAGCCAATAAATAATTGAGTTCAACTCACATGGACATGAGGTGCCTGGAATGTCAGCACCAGCATTCAGAGGTGCAGCGGCTGGCTGTGCATCCCAAACCCCCAAAGACAGAGACTGGACAGTGCACCCGAGGGCCACCTCCGTAGCAAGGTAGGTTTCAACAGGCCTGCACAACCCTGCACACTGCTCAAGTCTTCCTATATTACTGCTGCATGTTGTTCTGTGAGATATGGTGCCAGCTGAAGTCTCACTTCTCAGTTAATTTTTTCAATAAAAAATAATTAAAATAAGATACCCATGTGTACTTCAAAATTCAGTTCTAGGTTCACATTAGTCTTTGTACAAATCTCCCCTTCAGCTTGCTAGATTCAATTTATTGATTTTTAAAGCATAGTGACAAACAGTTTTGGGGGAAAGAATAATAATATTTAAATTAATAATAAACTAAAATAGCTTTTTGATTGAAAATGTAGTTTGCCATTCTACAGACAGACTCAAAACACAGGGTAAAACATTATGTACCAAGACACTAATATTATCAAATTAGCCATCCATTCATCCATGTGTCTCTATACTCATGAAAATTTATCGAACTTATTACGGACTGGAATTTGTGAATAAGATGCTGTCTCTGTCCTTATAGACATGACGGGAGCAACAGACATGATAGTCAATGTCCATCATAAAGTGTCAACAGCCTTATGACAAATGCATGTGCAAAGTGACCTGAGACCATAAAGGAACAGATCCAATGCAAGCTGTGGAGAAAGAGGAAGCTGTCCTTGACAAGGTGATGCACGAAGTTGACTTATCAGTGAGAAGCAGTGTGCAGAATCAACCCATGCACGGATCAGTCCAGTTGTAACAAGTAAGCAAGCAAGAAGACAAACATACAGAAACGGTATTATTCAGGTAGTTGAAGAAAACCGGGAAGTATTTTGTAGTGGTAGAGAAGAATCAAGATGTGAGGCTGGAAAATCAATCGGGAAAGATAGCCCACATGAGCAGTGTGAACTTGTGTGAAGGAGTAGGAGTCATGGAAGGCTTATAACTAATCAGGTGAGTCATCGAGACTGTCTTCTTACCTTTCTTTTACTCTCTCAAAGACTTACTTCTATTCCTCTTGTCTCATATTTATTTTTATTATTTTAATGTATTTTTACTGGTCCATTGTAATTATACATCATAATTTGGTTCAGATTGATAGAAACATGCACGCACACAGCAGTCTGTGTCTCCTTCCAGTCCACAGCCACACCACCCTGAACACGCCTGACCGCATCTGCCACTTGTCTCGTTTATTGCATTTCTGTCACTTCCGTCTTTATCTTTCTTTAATCACCTCCATTCTTTTTAAAAATATATATTTTATTTTAAATTTTTAACTGACACAAAAACATAAAATTTATACATATTAAGGGGGGCCAAGTAATATTTTGTCACATGTTTACATTGTGTAATATTTAAATCAGGTTTAATGTATCAATCTCCTCAACCATAAATCATTTTTTTATAGTGAAAAAAAAATCAAAATCCTTTATTCTAGCTTTTTTAAATGAACAGTACTCTGTTGTTATCTACATTCACCCTACTGTGCAACAGAACACTATAATTTCTTCTTCCTTCCCTCCCCAACATTCTCCCCAGATTTTGATAAGCAGCATTCTATTCCCAACTTCAATGAAACCAACTTTTTAGGTTCCCTGTATGAGCGAGATCATACAGTACTTAATGTTCTGCGCCTGGTTGATTTCACTCAGTAATCTCCGTGTTTTTGCAAATGATGGGATTTCATTCTTTTTTGTGGCTGAATGATGTTCCATAATTTTTATGTATCATATTTTCTTTGTCCATTTATCAGTTGATGGACACTTATCAGCCCCACCTTAATCAGTTAAGACATGTATACATCAACATATATATCTCCAGAAAAGATGCTATTAAAAATATAAAGATTAGACTTCAGGTAGACTCCTCTTAAAATTTTTTGCTTTATGATTTTTTAGGAGAAAAGAGTTGTTCACCTACTAGCATGCTTCATATAATCTTTTCAACCTTTGTATTGTATTTCTTCATTTAGCATGCTGTGTACTTGAATTTCCACTTTGTATTTTGAAAAATCCATATTTTTACTAACAAGGTTAATTCATTATGAAAGTCATCTAAATGCAGAAGTAAGACTTTTAGGACACAGAAGTCATGTATTATCACATTTTACCAAATCAATGATTCTTAAAAGTCAAATGCTTGTTCCTTAAGATGTCTTATGTATATACAACATGGATTTATGTTATTAATTCTATTCTGCAAGATTTATTCTTAAAATTTTAGGTCTGTTATATTTATCTATAATCACATTTTAATAACAGCATTATATTCATCATATATGTATTCTAATTTGATTTTAAAATGCTATACCAATTTAGCTTTTGGTTCCTTATAATTCCTTGTTATTACTAGTGAAATAACAGTACAATAAATATGTGAACATATTTGTCATCCCTGTGCAAGTAAGCTGTGGCGTCCATTTAACCTTTGGTTTAGTGTTGGAGACCTTGGAGATATTCATTATGCCTGAATCTGAACATTTCAAATTCTAATAAATACTAATCCCCATTTCCACTTATCATGGATAGAAATTTCTATTATAAGGGCTCTTTGAACTCACTAAGATATCCCCCCCATCTTCTCCAATCTTCAGAAAAACCAATGAAAAAAACAGAGCTAGTTGTTAAAATCGCATTTTCCTGCCAGGCACAGTGGTTCATGCCTCTAATCCCAGTACTTGGGAGGCTGAGATAGGAGGATCACAGTTTCAAGGCCAGCCTCAGCAACTTAGCAAGACCATCAGCAACTTAGCGAGATCCTGTTTCAAAATAAAAATAATAAAATAGGACTGGGGGTGTAGTTTAGAGGTAGAATGCCCCTGGAGTCAACCCCCATATCAATTTTTTTTCATTTTCCTAATGATTGGTGACATTCGATTTTGTAATTTTTTAATTTTTATTTTATTTTTTAGTACAGAAGGTGGAACCCAGGGTCATTTTTTTTTTTTTGCAGTTACTGGGGATTGAATGCAGGGGTGCTCTACCTCTGCACTACACCCCCAGCCCTATTTTTTATACTTTATTTTGAAACCGGGTCTCACGAAGTTGCGGAGGGCTTCACTAAGGAGAGAGAGAGAGAGAGAGAGAGAGAGAGAGAGAGCTGAGGCTGGCCGCGAACTCAGAAAGTACTGGGATTACAAGCATGCACCACCACACCCGGCTGAACCCAGGGTCATTCTATCTCCTAGCTACACCCCTGGCCCTATTTTATTTTTCATTTTGAAACAGGGTCTCAGTTGTTGAGAGCCTCACTAAATTGTTGAGGCTGGCCTTGAGCCTGTGATCCTCCTGTCTTAGCCTCCTCAAGTGATGTGATTACAGGCATGCATCATCGCACCCAGCTAAGGTTTGATGTCTTTAAATGAATTTAGTTGTTCTTTTATTTTATTTATTTATTTATTTATTTATTTATTTATTTATTGCGATACTGGGGATTGAACCCAGGGGCATTCTACCTCCAGGCTACACACCCAGCCCCATTTTTTATTCTTTATTTTTGAAACAGGGTCTCCATTAAGTTGCGGAGAGCTTCACTAAGTACCTGAGGCTGGCCACAAACCTGCATCCTCCGGTCTCAGCCTCCCAAGTACTATGATTACAAGCGTGCACCAACCACGCCTGGCTTTCCTTTTTATTTTTATAATTACTTGTTACTTCTTTGTGTATTATTTTCCTTTTTCAATGTAATTATAACTACCTAATTTATAGTTAGTACATTAACATATATTTTTCATAAGTCATCTGCATTCCTACCTGATGAAAATATTGCTTATTTTTTCTCATTGAATCATATCAAGTAATATCAATTGATGTTAAACTAAGAAATTCTGAATTTTAGAAAATAATGGAAAGTATTTTTCCATAGTTCAATATATCATTTTTTATTACTGAATAATATTCCACTATCTGGATGTACCACAGTTTATCTATCAATTCACCTCCTGTAGGACATTTTGGTCACCTCCAACTTATGGCAATCATGAAGAGGCTGCTATAAACATCTATGTGCTGACTTTTATGTGGCCCAAAGGTTGCAGTTCATTTGGGTAAATATAAAGGAACATCCTTGCTGGATCTCATGGTAAGAGTACATTTAGTTTTATAAAGAACAGCCAAGTTGTCTTCCAAAGTGGCTATAGCATTTTGTATTCCCACCTCGGTGAGTGAGAGTCCCTCTTGCTACACGGCCTCACCAGCATTTAGTGTTGTTTGTATTCTGGATTTTGGTCATTCTCAAAGGTGAGTAGTAACATCCCATTGTTGTTTTAATTTACAATTCCCTAATGATGTATAATGGGAAGCATTTTTTCAAAAGCATATTTGAAATCTTTATATTTTTAAATCTGCTTTGGGAGGTGTCTGTTAAGGTCTTTAGCCCATTTTTAATTGAGTTGTTTGCAAAACATTTCTTTCTTTGTTTTCTGTAATTATGATCATACTGATTGCTTGTACATATTATTTTTCAGAATATGCATCTTTTAAAATCCAGACATTACATGATCAAACTATAAAAACAGCTGGAGCTTTGTGAAAGTCACACTTAGTATCAGTCATCTTGATGACTGTCAATATTGCTCAATTTGATCCCAGTTACATATTATGAATTTTTCTATACAATGCCCTGTGGCTATGGTGCCCGCACCATGTCCGTAACCCTCAGGACGCCCAAGTTTGTGGGAGCTGGCTGCCCTCAAATAACTTTTGAACTAATGTGTTCATGTTCACCCACTAGCTCAGGCTGTTCTTGTGCTGAGGAGGCGCAGAACCTAGGCATGGTGTGAAATAGCACAGAGAGGAGTGAAACAAGAGAAAGCCAGTGGTGTAGACCTAGAGGACAGCTTGGTGGTGGTGTACAAGAGGAGCCCATGCTATTCAGTTCAGATGTGGAACAAGAGTTAATGATGGTTTGTTTTTTAAAAGGGAACATAATTTAGAAAATCCAGAAAGAAATCTCATAAGCAAATCTTGCAGGGAAAAAAGAAAAGTATTTTAGATGGAACACATGGAATTTAATATTTGATTATATTTAGGTATGCTGTAATCACAATTTCAGATGATTCAAACTAATAAATATAAATAAGCCCAGAGATCAATAACTGTTGCTTATGCTTTTTTTCTGTTTTCTAGAGTTAATTTTTTTTTTGTACTGGGGAATGAGCCCAGGGGCATTCTACCTTCAAGCTATACCCAGCCCTTTTTATTTTTTATTTTGAAACGGTGTCTTGCTAAGTTGCTGAGGCTGGCCTCAAACCTGATATCCTCCTGTCTCAACCTCCCATATACTGGATTACAGGCCTGAGCCAATGTGTCCGCCTTAGAGTTAAGTTTTAAATATGTTTTCATACAATTTAATGTGAAAGCTGGTTTTTTTCAATTAAAGCAAATTGCTATCATTTTTATATGACATTGCTTATTTTTAATCATAATTACCTACTTGGGGGTATTTTAGGTTATTTTTAACTTTTCCCTTTATTATAAGTAATCATGTAATATTTGTCCAATAGTACATGATACTGATATTACCTTAATAAAAAATTCTTGTAATAGAATTCTTAGTCAACTGACAATTTTGTATGTTTGATGTGTTTTTAAATGTGTCCTAGAGATGTATGAATTCATACTTTGAATTGCAGGATAGTAGAGTGCCTGTCCCTCACAACCTTATTCTTGATTTCTTATTCATTTACCTTAAACACTTCCAGGTTTCCAGAAACAAAAGAGCATCTCTATGTCTCTGGGGTTTTTTTTATATCTCATTGACTACAAGTAAATGTGGGTATACTCTGTATGCTTATTGACTATTTTGAGTTCTCATTTTGTCCATACCCTTTATTTATTTTAAATTTGTCATTATATTTCATAACAATTTTCCTATATTTATTTTAACTTAACATTTATATAAATGTTTATTTTTGAATCCGAAAGTGTCAAGGTATTTCTGCATAAATTATGTATGTGACTCTATGCCTGGAATGATCTTTCTCATATAAACGATGATCTTAAAACTCTATATTTTTATATTTTTTGTTTTTTAAAAATGTTATTGAAATAACATTAAAATTAATTTTAGTTAATGTTTTAGGGTGTTTTCTTCCATGTTTGGTAAGTTGTGTCAACAGCATTTAGTGACAAATTAATGATTTTTAGACCTACTTGATGTTGACTTTTCATGAACTCTAAATGATCTCTTTTCCTTCCCTCCATCCTTCTATTATATTCTTCACTTTGTATCTTCTATATACTTTTTAAAGCACAAATATTTTAATGTTCTGTCTTAATGGCTTCCTGTGACCGCTTAGATGCAGACCAAATTCTTATCACATCCATAGGATTCTTTTTTGATCAGACCCTGAGAGGTCTTTTATTTATTCCAGATTGTTCTATTTCTTTATGAGTCAGAGTATTTCTCATGTCATTACCTCTGGATAGATGACCTTTACTTTTCTCCCTCTTTCACTCAGCCTTCTTAATCCCTTAGATTCAGCACATACACCTTCCAGATCATTGTAGATGGCGTTTGCTATGAGCTCTCATAGTTTGCCTACCACTTGGGTCTTTTCTCTGGGTAACTTATTACCATTATAATTACCCACTTATTTGATTACTTATTTGATGCCCGATTCACAGCTAGACCAAAGACTATATAAAGACAGGGTCTGTTTTATTTCAAGAAGTGATACAGTGTGTGGTACATGTACTGGTAAATGTGGTTGTTTATGGTAAGTACTCAGTGATTGTTAAATAAAGAATCAAATGTATGACATTTTCAGAGGGAAAAGATTTATCTCTGTCTTTTTTTTTTTTGGTGCTGGGGATTGAAACCAGGGGCATTATACCTTCAAGCTATACCCCCCAGCCCTGTTTATATTTTGTTTTGAAACAGGGCCTAAGTTGTTCAGGGTCTCAGGAGTTGTTGAGACTGTCCTTGAACCTGCAATTCTCTTAGCCTCCCAAATACTGGGATTACAGACATGAGCCACCACAGCTCACAAGATTTTTCTTTGATATCACAATTGGAAGCCAAAAGACATCTGCTTCTACTAATACTTCTGGTTTATTCTTTTATAATTATTTTTCTTTGTTCCTTCCAGATAACATAGGCAAAGCCAATGAATAAAACAAATTATGCTCCAGTGTCTGAATTTGTATTCCTGGGACTTTCTACCTACAGACCAGTGCAGCATTTCCTCCTTGCCTTCTCTACAGTGTTTTATATAATGATTGTTCTGGGAAACACCCTTGTTGTGTTTACAGTGGTCTTGGACCCTCATTTACATTCTCCCATGTACTTCCTTTTAGGAAACCTCTCATTTATTGACTTATGTCTTTCTACCTTAACGGTTCCTAAGATGATTTCTGACCTGTACTCTGGACACAGTACCATTTCATTCCAGGGCTGTGTCATCCAGATTTTTGTCCTTCATGTCCTGGGTGGATCTGAGATGGTTCTGCTTATAGTCATGGCCTTGGACAGATATGTGGCCATTTGCAAGCCCCTCCGCTATCTGACCATCATGAGCCCACGGACGTGCATCTCGCTCCTGTCTGGGGCTTGGGTTATTGGTCTCATCCACTCTGTGGCCCAGTTAGCCTTTGTTGTCCATTTGCCCTTTTGTGGTCCTAATGAGATAAATAGCTTTTACTGTGATCTTCCCTGGTTCATCAAGCTGGCCTGCTCAGACACCTACAGCATGGAGTTCATGGTAACTGCCAACAGTGGGTTCATTTCCATGGGGACCTTTTTCTTGCTGATGCTCTCCTACACTGTCATCCTGTTCACTGTGTGGAAACGCTCCTCGGGAGGTTTGTCCAAGGCCCTCTCTACTCTTTCAGCTCACATCTCCGTGGTGGTTTTGTTCTTTGGCCCATGCATCTTTGTTTATATTTGGCCATTTCCCACAATTCCAGTGGATAAATTTCTTGCCATTTTGGACTTTATGATTACACCCATTCTGAATCCTGCCATTTATACACTGAGGAACAAGGACATGAAGCTGGCCATGAGGAGACTGATCAGTCAGCTCCTGAGTATGAGGAAAATCTCCTAAATCACTCAGAAGAGCAAAAATTACAGAATTTGGGGATACCTGACAGAAACATTTGAGATATAGACCATGCTATGACTGAATATATAATTTCTCATTTGTGACTATTTTTACATACTTTAAGACTTTCAAATACCAACAGCACACATTTTGGTGAGGTCTTTATTTCTAGTGTTTAATAGAAGACCTTGAAGAGTTTATGACAACCAGACCAGAGTACTCTAGTTACAAAATTATAATAAATGCTGATACTTTGCTCTACTTTCTCATAAAAAAATTAACTCTTACGACATTTATTCCTTTAAAACAGCCACACACAACTTGTTTAATTAGTTTTTAATGTTCATTATCTTGACTTATACTGGAAAATTATTTGCATTCCTCATTGTAAAATTCATACTTTTCTAGATTTAAATATTTCGTAAATTAACTATTATGAAGTATTCTGAATAGGTTATTGATTATTAGGATCCATTGGGTTATCACATTTAGTCTATATTTAACAAGTAATTTGGCTCTAACTTATCTTCCTAAGATCCTTTTATAAGAGTTGATGAAAAATATGTAGCCTATAGTCTTAGAATCTGGGAAGTATGATCACAAAAATGAGAGCAACTGGACTCAAATGTACTACCTTAGGGGCAATCCATTCAAACTTTTATACAAGTTATGAAATATGCAACTCTCCACTGCTTTAAACTCTGAATATGAATTATTAAATTTGTATTTTGTCTGAAAGCCAAAAAGTACATGAGAGATAAGGAAGTAAAACTTGGAGGAAGAAAGGAACAGGTTGGAGCAAGTAATTAAAAAAAATGATGGATAGGGAAGAACAATGAGGGGGAATTGACATATGGAGGAGGAAAAATAAGACAGCCTCAGAGTTAGTACATTTCATGGTTTAGGCCTATAACTCCAACTCTCAATCTTGCTTATTTAAATTATAGTTAATTTACGCCCTCTCCAGTTGGACTACAGTAGTGAAATTTATATATGTTACTTATCATTTTTGAGATTGTGAGTTAATGTCTATGAATCAAGCACTAAATATTCTTTAAACATAAAATGCATATTGACCTGATCATTTCATGGTTGGTCTTATTTATATTTTATTTTTTAGCTTTCAATTTTTACTTTAGTTTGAATATCTTGACATAAATTTTGTAGTTTTAATATTTTTATGTTTCTTTAGAAAAGACATGCTAATCTAAAATATGAAATTTCTGAACACATAATGCTTTCCTGTTATGAAAAAGTTAATTTTTGTCTAATTTTATTGTTGCAAAATTGATGGAATTATATGACTCAAGTTGTACAATATGATGTCTTTATAAACATATATTTTGTGAAACAATTACCACAATCAAATTAGCTTACATATGTATCAGCTCAGCATGCCATATATTTGATCCCCTGAATTTATTCATCCTATGTCTACACATATATATCCTTTGACCAACATTTTCTCTTTTCCCTACCTTGTTCTACTATTTGCTTCTGTAAGTTCAGCTCTTTAGGTTTCACTTGTAAGAGATTGTGCAGTGGTTTTTCTTTGTGTGACTTATTTAATTTAACATAATCCCCTCAAGCTTCTTCTGTGTTGTTGCAAATGGCAGGATTACCTTATTTTTATGGGTGAATAAAATTACATTGTCTGTATAGACTAAAGTTTCTTTATTTACTTATTCATCAAGTTACACTTAGTTTATTTCCACATCTTTGCTACACTGAAAAATGCTGCCATATACTGGGAATCCATATATCTTTGAGTGTATTGATCTTATTTCCTTTGGGAAATAAAATCCATCCAGGAAATGGGTTGCTGAATCATATGGTAATTTGTTCTCTTTTTTTAAGAGCTTCCAAAGTGTTTTCTATAAGGACTGTATGAATTTACATTCCCATCAACAATGTAGAAGAATTTCCTTTTCTCCGTGATCTCATCAAAAGTTGTTATCTTTGGGGTTTTTGATAATAGCCATCCTCTCAAGTGTGTGGTGATATTTCACTGTGACTTTTATTTAAGTGTCCCTGGTGGTTATTGTATTGAGCACCTTTTTGTATACCTATTGGTCACTTTTATAGCTCCTCTGGAAAAATGTCTGTTGTTTGAGTTGTTTTCTGGTTATTGATTTGTGTGAGTTCCCTGTACATCTTGGATACTAATCCTTTATCAGAGAAATGATTTACAAATATCTTTCCTATCTGAAAGTTGCCTTTTCCTTATGCTGATTTTTTTTGGGGGGGCTGGGTAGAAGATTCTTAGTTTGATGTAGTCCTACTTATTTATTTTACCTTTTGTTGTCTGTGTTTTTGATTGCTCAGAACAATGACAAGAAAAAAGATCTTTGCTCAGAACAATGCCAAGGAAATTTTGCACTATTTTTTCTAGGAGTTTTATGAATATAAAATCAACCAACAGAAATAAGTTGCATTTCTATACATAACAATAACCTGTCTGAAAAAAACAAATCAAGAAATCAATCCCAAGTAAAATTGCATCAAAAACAATTAGGTATTTTGGGATAAATTAAACCAAGAAAATTAAAAATAGTTCACTAAAAACTAACATGAATGCAATAAATTGAAAACAACACAAAAAATGGAAAGGTATCCCATTTTCATAGTTTGCAAAAATTAATATTGTTAAAATGTTCATACTACCCAAAGCAATCTACAGATGCAATATAATCTCTAACAAAATTCCGATGACATTTTTCAAGACAAAAAAATCCAAAAATTTCCACAGAAGCACAAAAGACTACATGCCAAAATAATCTTGAAAAAGAAGAACAAAGATAGAGGCATCATACTTCCTCTTTTCAAACTGTACTATAAAATAATAGTAATCAAAACAGTATAGTTCTAACATAAACTCAGAAACATGAAACAATGGAACAAATTGAAAGATCAGAAGTTACCCTATGCATCTATGATCAACTAATATTTGACAAGGGCACAAATAATATACGTGGGGTAAGGATAATCTCCTCAATAAATGAATATCTATATGGAAAAAATGAAACTGAACACTTATCCCACAACACTTAACACAAAAATTAACACAAAAAGCATCATGGCTGGTATTATTACCTAAAAACCACTCTTTCCTAATTCTTTGCTGATCTATTCTCTAATAACTTGCCTTATATTGTTCTTTTCTTCCTTAATACATGGGTACCATGTACATATGTGTTTGCTCACACACATATGTATATATATATATATGTGTGTGTGTGTGTGTGTGTGTGTGTGTGTGTATCATCTTTGTAAATTCTAAAATTTATATAATTTTTATTTTGTTTTCATCACTAGAAAACTGAGTCAAATTCACTTCTAAACTATTGGAAAATTCTAAATCTTGGCTAACTCTAATCTGGATTATACTACCAATCATATCTATATTTTTCTTGATCATAATTATTTTGCTGTTTAATATTTGTTTTTTCATGGTTTTAATGGAATCTTTTTACTTATTTTAAACAAAAAAGAACAAGCATAAAGTTAATTTTCTTCTTAATAAATTGGCCATATTTGTGAAGTTAGTAGGAAAAGGGGGAAGGCTTAAGTTCTAAGATCAGTAATTCTAAAGAACAAACTGATTAAATCTTTCATGTTAACAAGGAAGAGAACCATTAAAGTCCAAAACCTGGAAAGGATATATGTAAGAAGCAGGCACAAGCTAGAAGTGTTCTGAGTCATATAAAAACTGTAACCCAGACTCAACTCAATCCAGTACTAATCAGATTGAAGTGTTCAGATCTAAACCCTCTATGCCTCATATAGGAAACAGTAAATGTTTTCTGTTCTCTATAGAAAGTCAGATATATGATTTTTTACAAAGTGTCTAAGATATATAAAAATAACTATGATTGTGAAAATAAGCCAGAGTGTGCAACTTTAAGAGAAAAATAGTGAAAAGAAGCAGGACAGAGATGGCTCAATTTGCAACTAGCAGAGTAAGTTTAAAATAAATTTTATGTATTTTAAGAAGACATTAAGAAGTTGAAAATAGATAAAAAGATGACAAATTTCAATAGAAAATAGAATATCTAAGAAAGATCCAAGTGATATTTTAGAACTGAAAAGCATTAATTATGAATATTAAGCCTATAAGAATAGAAAGATCAGTAGACTAAAGATATGTCAAAAGAAAGTATCCAAACTGTAGCACAGAAATATAAAAGAATTTTAAAAGTCAGAACAGAATGAGCAAGTTAGTTGGAATAACATGAAATGCTCTAAAACTGGGTAAGTGATGGAAAAATTAAAGAGAAAGGAAAACAATAGTTGAAGAAATAATGAAAGGCACAACTCACAGATTCAAAAAATTCAGTGAAAAACAAATGATATAAATACGAGGAAAACTGTCATAGGCATATTAGTTATTTGGCTGAAAACCAAAGTCAAACAGAACACATTTAATGCAGCCAGAAAAAAAGGAAGGACCAGCATGAACACTGATGGCTATTCACCAGAAAATGTGAAATCCAGACTATTACAAAGCCATTTGAAATACTGAGATAATCAGAAGAAACCCTCACTATTACGAGAGCTCTGCAGCACTTCCAAACCACCTCAGTTATTATGGAGTATTTAAAACCCTGTGAAATTGTCTTCACCTGAATTATTATTTGGAACAGAAATTCCAGCTCCAGCTCCCTTTCTGCCATTAACTATAGATGAGTCAAAACCTCATTTGTTCATTTGTTAAAGAAAAATACTGCATTTCACCTCACAGTCTTGTTAAAAAGAATAAATAAAA
>PVJS01016727.1:18081-37218 GCA_004027185.1 Glis glis
TCTCTCTCTCTCTCTCTCTCTCTCTCTCCTTAGTGAGGCCCTCCGCAACTTCATAAGACCCGGTTTCAAAATAAAGTATAAAAAATAGAGCGGGGGCATAGCGCGGAGGTAGAACGCCCCTGGGTTCAATCCCCGGTACTGCAAAAAAAAAAAAAAAAAAAAAAGCCAGGCGTGGTAACACACACTTGTAATCCCAGTACTTGGGAGGCTGAGACAGAAGGATCACAGGTTCAAGGACAGCCTCGACAATGTAGTAAGACTCTCAGCAACTTAGTGAGACCCTGTTTCAAACTAAAAAATAAAATAGGGCTAGGGGTGTGGCTCAGAGGCAGAACTCCCCAGGGTTCAACCCCCAATACCACACACACACAAAAATAATAAATAAAATACATCTTAAAAGGATAAGAAAAGTTAAAAGTTAAATAGGTTTGACACTCTTTTGTATGCTATAGCAATGATTCACAAAGGAGGCAATGTGTTCTAGTGGCTAAAACCACAGGCTTGGAAATCAGAAGACAACTGGGTTTAAATATTGGATGACTAGCATGGTGATCTTTGCCAATATCACCATGTTACTTACTATTAGTATGTCTAAAAAAATAGGGGTGCTAATTGCATAAATGAGATAAAAAGCTGATCTAGTACTTTCCTAGAATGCTGCAGGAATATGCTTCCAGTAGAATGTTAAATAATGCTTATGTAGTGAATTTTTTAGTGGCCATTTTTTTCACTAATATTGGTCTAAACCATTTTAAATTTATTAATAGACAACAAAATATCAGAGTTTAATTTTCTTTGAAAATATTTTGCTATCATACTTTACTAGATTTAGTTTCCTTTGCCTTCTATTTATACTCTTAATAACACTTTCAGTGTTTTTTCCCTTTAAGGCCATGAAGCTTCAAAAGTAGAATCCCCATGATAAATGGCTTGGGGACCATCACCAGCCATCAGGTGGTCTCCAAATGCTGCTGTTGGAGCAGAGCAGTTGTGAGAAACACCGAACTCGCAGCATCAGAGGGAACATTCCTTAAAAGGTTCAACTACAGTGGAAGTATCGCTTTCCGGCATCTTTTCTTTTTTCTTTTCTCTCTCTATCTTCTCCTTTGGACAGGTAAGTGGGGATGACACTGTTAAAGTCAATAGCCCACTAAAATTATCAGTAATTTTCCTTTATAGGTAGTACTTACTGTATCTATGCCATGGCATTAAAACTCTCTCATCTCCAATGCCAGTTTTCATTTCAAAAACACTTATTAAACATCTACTTATGCATCTTTCCAAAGGGGAAGTTAGAATTTTCATTTCTGAATGAATGCCTCGATTCTGGCTTGATTTACAGGAAAATTTCTCGGTTGAAATTATATTATACATGCGTAATAACTAGTAAAGACCTTGGAATTGGTTTGCAGTGATTCATCTCAGACCTGCCACATGTGTGTGGTCATTTCTAGAATAACAATTACTTCTTACCAATTCCATTGGCATCAGTTTTCCATAGGCTCAAGATGTAGGGTGAACATTCTTTACCAAACAACCATTATCATCAATCACCCATCCATCATATACACATGCTTGCTCATATGGGGCAGGATTTATGAAAAAGATACCGCCCTGCCTTCAAGAAGCTCATGGACCTAGCAAGGGAGGCAAGGAGACTACTCATTGTACACTCTACAGTGGAACAGGTAATATAAGAGGCTTGCAAGTATGATGTGAGAGCACAGAACAGCAATGTCTAAACCAGACCGCAGTAGAGGGGGAGATGTCCATGATGTGTTTACACATGGCATGGAATTTTCACAATGAGAAGTAACCAGCTAGTTAAAATATATAAAGTAGGAGTGAACCTGAACTATTCTGAAACAACAAGACTCCCAAGTACTGGAATTACAGGCACGGGACACCGTGCCAACCCGCAAATCATTCTTGATCTAAGGTGTTCATAGTCTCCCACCAACTCAGGCTGAGAAGGTACAGCAGGAGCCTGGGCGAGGTGTGGGGTGGCTCAGAGAGGAGTGTCAACATGAGAAAGCCAGTGGTGTGGACCTGGAGGACAGCGAGGTGGTGGTGTACAAGGGGAGTCCATGGTACTCAGTTCAGGTGTGGAACAACAGTTAATGATTCCTTGTTTTTAAAAGGGAAAGTAATTCAGAAAATCTCAGAAAGAAAGCTTATAAGCAAATCTTGCAAGGAAAAAATAAATCGATATTTTAGATGGAACTACTGGAAATTGATATTTGATTATATTTAGATATATTGAAATCCCATCTCCAGATGGTTCAAACTAATAAACATAAATAAGCCCAGAGAGCAATAATTGTTGCTTATGCTTTTTTCTATTTTCTAGAATTAAATTTTTAAACATGTTTTTACATATTTTCTGTGTACACTATGTTTTTCAATTAAAGTATGTTATGATCATTTTTCTACAATATTATTTTTCTACATGGAGGGTTCAGTGCATTTTCCACCTGGAAATACTATGAATAATATAATTCCTTATTTGGGGGAATTTAAGTTATTTTTCATTTTTTATTTTTTATAAGATATATACTATTTGCCCAATAGCTCATGATACCAGTATAATCCCAATAAATAGTTTGTTTAACGGGATTCTTAGTCAACAGACAATTTTTATATATTTGATTTATGTTTTGAAATGGTGTCTAGAGATATAGGAATTCATATTTTGAATTGCAGGGTTAGAAAGTGTCTATTCCTCACAGTTTCACCCTTGACATACTATTCATTTACTTTTAAACTTTTCAGTTTTCCAGAAACAAAATAGCATCTCTCTCTATGTGTTTAATTTACATCTCTTTGATTGCAAATAAATGTGAGTAAATGCTATATTTTTATTGATTATTTGGAGTTCTTACTTTGTCCACAGCCCTTATGTTTATTTATTTTAAATTTGATTTATCATTACATTTGATAACTATTTCCCATATTTATTTTTAACATAAAGATTTATATGGAAGATTTAAAGTCTTTAACCTGAAAGTGTCAAGTTATTTCTGCATAAATTATGCTATGTGTATATATGCCTAGAAAGATCACTCTCACATAAACAATGGTCTTAAATTCTATATATTTTTCTATTTTCACTTTTAAAAAAATGTTATTGACACCAGGTGTGGTGGCACACCTGGTACCTGGGAAACTGAGACAGGAGGATCGAGGGCTTGAGGACAGCCTTAGCAATTTAGCAAGCATCTCAGAAACTTAGTGACACTGTGTTTAAAAAAAAGTTTTTTGAAGGGCTGGAGGTATATCTTGGAGGTAGAATGCCCCTGGGTTCACTCTCTCTGCAGTAAAACACACACACACACACACACACACAAAGTTGGAAGTATCACTCAAACTCATTTTAGTTAGTTTTAAGTTCTTTTTTTATGAGTTTAGTAAGTTGTGTCAACAACTTTTGTTGACAAATTCAACCTTTCTAGACCTATTGGATGTGAACTTTGTATGAACTCTAAATGGTCTCTATTTTTCCCTTCGAGTCCTATTATATTCTTCACCTTGTATCTTATACTTTTTAAAGCAAAAAATATTCTAATGTTATGTCTCAATAGCCTTCTGTCATCTTAGATGTAGTCCAAATTCTTAACACATCTAGAGGATTCCATTTGATCAGACCCTGAGAGGTCTTTTATTTATTCCAGATTGTTCTATTTCTTTATGAGTCAGAGTATTTCTCATGTCATTACCTCTGGATAGATGACCTTTACTTTTCTCCCTCTTTCACTCAGCCTTCTTAATCCCTTATATTCAGCACATACACCTTCCAGATCATTGTAGATGGCGTTTGCTATGAGCTCTCATAGTTTGCCTACCACTTGGGTCTTTTCTCTGGGTAGCTTATTACCATTATAATTACCCACTTATTTGATTACTTATTTGATGCCTGATTCACAACTAGACCAAAGACTATATAAAGACAGAGTCTGTTTTATTTCAAAAAAGTAGTACAGTGTGTGGTACATGTACTGGTACGTGTGGTTGTTCATACCTATTCAGTGATTGTTAAATGGAGAAACAAATGTATGACATTGTCACAGGCCTTTTGTGAGTGAAGGTAAAGATTTTCTTTAATAAAAGAATTTGAAGTCTAATGATGTATGCTTCTTTTAATACCTCTGGTTTATTCCTTTATAATTATTTTTTCTTTATTCCTTGCAGATAACAAGACAAAGCCAATGAATAAAACAAATTATGCTCCAGTGTCTGAATTTGTATTCCTAGGACTTTCTACCTACAGACCAGTGCAGCATTTCCTCCTTGCCTTCTCTACAGTGTTTTATATAATGATTGTTCTGGGAAACACCCTTGTTGTGTTTACAGTGGCCTTGGACCCTCATTTACATTCTCCCATGTACATCCTTTTAGGAAACCTCTCATTTATTGATTTATGTCTTTCTACCTTAGCAGTTCCTAAGATGATTTCTGACCTATACTCTGGACACAGTACCATTTCATTCCAGGGCTGTGTCATCCAGATTTTTGTCCTTCATGTCCTGGGTGGATCTGAGATGGTTCTGCTTATAGTCATGGCCTTGGACAGATATGTGGCCATTTGCAAGCCCCTCCGCTATCTGACCATCATGAGCCCCCGGACGTGCATCTCGCTCCTGTCTGGGGCTTGGGTTATTGGTCTCATCCACTCTGTGGCCCAGTTAGCCTTTGTTGTCCATTTGCCCTTTTGTGGTCCTAATGAGATAAATAGCTTTTACTGTGATCTTCCCTGGTTCATCAAGCTGGCCTGCTCAGACACCTACAGCATGGAGTTCATGGTAACTGCCAACAGTGGGTTCATTTCCATGGGGACCTTTTTCTTGCTGATGCTCTCCTACACTGTCATCCTGTTCACTGTGTGGAAACGCTCCTCGGGAGGTTTGTCCAAGGCCCTCTCTACTCTTTCAGCTCACATCTCCGTGGTGGTTTTGTTCTTTGGCCCATGCATCTTTATTTATATTTGGCCATTTCCCACAGTTCCAGTGGATAAATTTCTTGCCATTTTGGACTTTATGATTACACCCATCCTGAATCCTGCCATTTACACACTGAGGAACAAGGACATGAAGCTGGCCATGAGGAGACTGATCAGTCAGCTCCTGAGTCCAAGGAAAATCTCCTAAATCAGTCAGAAGAACAAAAGTTATTTAGTGTATTTTTTAATCCAGTCATGTAACACAAATGCTTAAGTAATTATACATGACTTGGGGATACCTGACAGATACTCCAAGTGTTGATGTACAGACCACTTTAGTAAACCAAGAATGACAATTCTTATAAATACAAGAAGTCAGAAAATCTTGAATTGTTTTGCCAAAGTTAATAATAATGTATGTGATTACATACATAATTTCTCACTTATGGACTATTTCTTGTGCTTTAAGTCTTTCAAATACTGACAGTCCACAATTTGTGTGGTCTTTATTTTAGTAGTCCATAGAAGACCTTGAAATGTTTACAAAATCTAGACCAGAATACTCTATTCATGGAATCATAAGAGATGCTATTTTCCTCTACTTATAGATTGAAAGACTTTCTCATAAAAAGATCAATTAACTCTCACCACATTTATTCCTTTAAAACTAAATAGCCACACACTCCATGTTTAGTTTTTATGTTCATTACCGTATGACTTACACTGAAAAAATGGTTTACATTCCTCATTGTAAAATACATACTTTTCTACATTTAAATGTTTCTAAATTAAATATTTTGAAATATTCAGAACTATGAGGTTGCACTGAATTATCACATTAAGTCTCTATTTAACATGTTATTTGGTATAAGTTATGTTTCTAAGATCCTTTTATAGGAGCTGATGAAAAGAATGTAGCCTATACTCTTAGAATCTGGAACTTATGGCCACAAAAATCAGACAACCTGGATTCAAATGTACTAACTTAAGGTAATCCATTCAAACTCTTGAATAAAATATGAAATATATAGCTCTCTTTTGCTTTAACCCCAGAATATTAATTATTAAATTTATTTCTGTCCGAAAAACAAAAACTACATGAGAGATTAAGATTTAAATTTGGAGGGGAAAGGAACAGGTTGGGACAAGTAATAAAGAAATGATGGATAAGGAAGAATAATGAGGGGTTTTGACATGTGGAGGAGGAGAAACAAGAAGGAGAGTCTCAGAGTTAGTATGCTTCATGGATTAGGCCTGTGGTTCCAACTCTCACTCTTGCATATTTAAATTAGAATTTATTTAAGTCCTATCCAATTGGCCTATAGTAGTGAAATTTATATCTAAGTTGCCTATATTACAATTTTTGAGATTGTGACTTAATGCTTATGAATCAACCAGTGAATATTCATTAAATAGCAAATGGATATTGATCTGACCCTTTCATGGCAGGCATTTTTATTTTATTTTTCTGGCTTTGTTTTTATTTTAATTTGAATATTTTAAGATATTTTTTGCAGTTTTAAGATTTTTACATTTCTTTAGAAAACGTATGATAATCTTAAAATATGAGACATTTCTAAATATATAATGCTTTTCTGTTTTGAAAAGGTTCACTTTTTCCAATTTCATTGATTCAAAATTGATGGAATTCTATGACTTAAGTTGCATAATGTGATGATTTGATATACATATATTTTATGACACAATTACCTCAATCAAGTTAGCTTACATATGCATCATCTCAGTATGCCATATATTAGGACCCCTGAGCTTATTCATCCTATGTCTGAAAATATATACCTTTTGACCAACATTTCCCTTTCCCCCACCTGTTCTTCTCTCTACTTCTATAAGTCCAAGTTTTTAGATTCCACATACAAGTGAGATTGTGCAGTATTTTTCTATCTCTGTGTGATCTATTCAACTTAGCAAAATCTCCTTAAGGTTCATCTGTGTTGTGGCAAATGGCAGGATTTCCTTATTTTTATGGATGAATAAAATTCCATTTTATATGTGGAGCAAAGTGTCTTTATTCATTCATCCATCAAGTTATATTTAATTTCCACAGCTTGACTATTGTGAATAATGCTGCTATAAACGTGGGAATCCAGATATCTTGTATGGTGCCAATTTAATTTCCTCTAGATATACACCAAGAAGATGGGTTGCTGAGTCATGCAGTATTTTGTTTTATTTTTAAGCTGTTTTAAAAACCTCCATAGTGTTTCCTATAGGGCTGTAAAAATTGCATTCCCACCAACAGTGCAGAAGCATTCCCTTTTCTCCATAATCTCACCAAGAGTTGTTCTCTCTTGATTTTTTTTTGTTTTTTTTCCTTTGAGTTTTTTATTATATTTATACTTTTATTGGTGCATTATAATCTCACATCATAATGTAGTTCATAGAGATAGTGACACACATGCACGCAGCACTTGGTGAGTTTTCCTCCGGCTCCCTCCCCACGTCTCCTCTTCCCCATACAAGATATTGACATTGGCATTGGTATTATCACGTATGTACATAATGTCAGTGGAAGTGTTTCCTTCATTAATTCTCCATCTCCCCAATACCACCTCGCTGACTCCACTGGAGTTTCTCCTCCATTATCTAAAGTCCCAGCTTCCACGTATGAGAGAAAACATATGACCTTTCACTTTCTGTGACTGGCTAATCTCACTTAACGTAGAGTTCTCCAGGTTCATCCATTTTCCTGCAAATGACATAATTTTGTTCTTTATTTGAATGGAATCCCATTGCATCTGTGTACTAGCCATCCTCTCAAGTGTGATGATAGTTCACTGTGGCTTTTATTTATGTTTCCCTCGTGATTTGTGAATTGAGCACCTTTTTCATAATTCTATTGATCATGTGTATAGCTTCTTTGCAAAATGTCTATTCCAGTCCTTTTTCTGTTGGTTAATTGGGTTGTCTTCTGGCCATTAATCTGTGTAATTTACATATATATCATGAAAAGTAATTCTATATCAGAGAAACGATTTACAAATATTTCCCTTCAGTAAGTTGAGTTTTCGTTTTATCGATTATTTCTATTGCCAAGTAGAAGCTTTATAGTTTGATGTAGTCCTACTCATTTAAATTAGCTTTTGTTGCCTGTATTTTTGGTGTCAATTAAAAAAAAAAAAAACTTTGCTCAAACCAATGTCAAGAAAAGTTTTCCCTGTTTTCTTCTACTTTTTTTCTACTTTTATTAATACAAAATTAACTGACAAATATCAGTTGCATTTCTATATCTAACAATGATCTTTTTGTTTTGGGTTTTTTATATTTATTTATTTTTAATTTTTTGTGGTACTGGGGATTGAACCCAGGGGCATTCTACTTCTGAGCTACACCCCCAGCCCTATTTTTTTTTATTTTGAAACAGGGTCTCACTAGGTTGATGAGAGTCTCACTATTTGCTGCAGCTGTCCTCGAACCTGTGATCCTCTGTCTCAGCCTCCCAAGTACTGGGATTATAAGCGTGCACCACCATGCCCAGCTCTGCAAGACCCTTTTTCTTTTTTTATTTTTTTATTGGAGCATTGTAGTCAGACATCTTGCTCAAGTTCAGAGTGATAGAGGCATACAAGCATACAACATTTATTGAGCCCTCCCCCAGTTTCCACCCTATTCCCTCCCCCAGTTCCCTCCTTATTCCCTCCCCCTCTCCTCCTTCCCATAGTCAGCACAGTGATTGGCTTTGATAAGTTTGTGTATGTACATCATGTCCATTAAGGTGTTTTCCTCTTCCCCTCTCCCATCTCCCTCAGTTTTTTCATGTACCCTTCTTCACTAAACTAAGGTTTCTCCTCCCTTGTCTGAAGTCCCTCCTATGTCCCAATTTCTCCCTGGCTTCCGTATATTAGGGAGAACATCTGACTTTTCACTCTTTGTGACTGACTAATCTCACTTAACATAATGTTCTCCATTTCCATCCATTTCCCTGCAAATGACATAATTTTGTTCTTTATGGCTGAGTAAAATTCCGTTGTGTACATGTCCCATAGTTTTTTAATCCATTCATCTGTTGATGGACATCTCGGCTGGTTCCATAGTTTGGCAATTGTGAATCGTGCAGCTGTAAGCATAGATATGCATGCACTACTCTGGTAGTTTTGTTTCATTCTTTTGGGTAGATACCGAGGAGTGGTATAGCTGGGTCAAATGGTAGGTTCATTTCTATTTTTCTGAGGATCCGCCACAGTTTTCCAAAGTGGTTGCACTAATTTGCAATCCCACCAACAGTGTAGAAGAGTTCCTATTTCTCCATATCCTGACCAGCATTTGTTATTGTTTATGTTTTTAATAATTGCCATTCTAATTGGGGTTAGATGAAATCTCAGGGTAGTTTTGATTTGCATCTCTCTGATTGCTAATGATGTTGAACATTTTTTCATACATTTTTTGACCATTTGTATTTCTTCTTTTGTGAAGTGTCTAGTTCACTTGCCCATTTTTTGATTGGGTTGTTTTTTTTTTTGGCAGTGAGTTTCTTGAGTTCTCTATATATCCTAGATATTAGTCCTCTATCAGAGGAGTATCTGGCAAAAATCTTCTCCCATTCTGTCTCTCTCTCTTGAGGTTCTTGATAGTTTCCTTTGCTGCACAGAAGCTCTCAGTTTAATGCAATCCCACATATTGATCCTCATTTTAATTTTACAGTGAATTTATGGTTTGCACACAGAAAAGCTTCTGATTTTTAAAGATTGATTTTGTATCCAGACACTGTTGAATTTGTTGATTAGTTCTAAAAGCCTTTTGGTTGAGTTTATTGGGTCTTCTAAGTATAATATATCATCAGCAAATAGACATAATTTCAGTTCTTCTTTTCCTATTTGTACTTCTTTGATTTCCTTCTCTTACCTTATTGCTCTGGCTAGAGTCTCAAGTACTCTATTGAAAAGGAGCAGTGAGAGTAGACATCCTTGTCTTGCTCTTGTTTTTAAGGGGAACTCTCATAGTTTTTCCCCATTCAATATGATGTTGGCTATGGGCCTATTCTATATTGCCTTTGATGTTGAGGTAAGTTCCTTCTATTCCAGTTCTCTGCAGTGTTTTTAGCATGAATGGGTGTTGGATTTTGTCGAATGCTTTTTCACCATTTATTAAAATGATCATGTGATTTTTGTCCATATACAATATGGACAGTTAATACCACAATCACAACATCAACAAAAATGACAATATACTCTCATGTTATATTTGTAGAAATGATTTAATAAGCAAATGTGTAAGAAAATTTCACTTTTTACTGCATTCTTTTTATACTTTATAAAATACATTATTTATATGAACACATACTTCATTAGACTATTTTAAATGAATGAATAAATAAGCATTTAATTTTTTGTGTTTTAATTTCTAAAACAGTAAGTAATAATAGATATAATCTATATAAACAGAAAGTCTTTGGAGTGCTCAGTCATTTTTAAGACCAGAAAGGATGATAACAGCAAAAATTTTGGGAACCAGAGCTCTAGAATATCTCTGAATTATTGATTCCATGCCTTGAGATGGGTGATGAGCAGATTACCTGAAAGAGAGCATGCTCTGACCCTTAATACCTGAGATTACTTGAATGCTCCACAATTATTTCCTCACTGTGGGAAGAGAATCTGACTAATACCAGGAAGACTTTTTTGGTAGGGTAAATATGTGAATCCTCGCCCATGGAACTTACAGAGAAATTAATATACTAAACAGATGTGACAGTTAAGCTTTATTTAACACTGATTTGTGTGGTTCAGAGGACAGATTAGCACAGGGTTGTGCAGGTCACTTTACACTCCAAGACCCACAGAGGGCTGAGAGCCCTTCCTGGCCCCAACTGTGGTAGCTTTACCACCAACTGTACCCTAAAACTGAAACTCTTCATCACATGGTCTGATAGCTAGTTGTAACCAATATTATGTGCTTCTACAGTTGTGATATTCAAACAGCTCTGAAATTCCTAAGTCCTTTTATTGTTTGAAACCTATATGGTGGCCTAACCTAATATGGCCTAACTCATTTACACTCTGACCTGAACTAATACAAAGTTACTTATGGTCTTTGTTTACCTCATCCAAGGACACACACACACACACACACACACACACACACGCACGCACAGCCTAATGCATCTGAGTCTATTGGCATGTTAAAAATCTGTACAACCATATTGTCATTAAAAATCAGTTATGAAGTCAGCCACAGTGGCAAACTCCTGTAATTCCAGTATTTGGGAGGCTGAGACAGGACATCACAGGTTTGAGGCCAGTCTCAGCAACTTAGAAAGACCCTGTTTCAAAATAAAAAATAAAATTTGATTGGGTGTTTAGCTCGGAGGTAGAATGCTCCTGGGTTTAATCGACAGTACCAAAAATATCAATAAATAAATTTGAAGTATGTCTCACTCCATAGGCTTCAGATAGAGGAATGCAAACTATATATCTTTTTGAAGGACAGAGTAGGGAGAATTCTTTAGAACATTGTGTGAAATGTAGTAATGGAAAACATAGACACTTTTCACACAATCTACTTGCTTTCTGTCCATCTGAACACTGCAGTGAATTAATGAACCATTTATTCTAAAAATAAACATTTTAGTCTTACTTTCATATTTTTTCCTCTGAATTTATCTGGTAGAGATAATAAATCTCTTTAACCCATTTATTAATAGAAAGAGAAGAAGCAAAACCCGCTAAGATTGTTTCTGCATCCATCTTTGTGTTTTTAATCTTCTAAAGACATTCCACCATTTCAAGAATGGCCAAGATATGAAGTTGAGGGAACAACACTCTCTCCCAATTGTTATTATGAATCAGTTTTATTCTGAGTGTCACAGGGAATGCCTAAAGACTATCCTTACAGCTGTCTTTCTAGATGAGTCAGCTAGAATGTTAACAAATTGAAAGAACAATTTATCCATTTGTAAAACTAAAGAAAACAATATTCTGGCTTGTTGAATCATATTTAGAGAAGCCCTAGGTGACATGCTTTGTTCAAAGAAATGGTTAACATAGTAGAAAATTTCAAAACATAGTGGTTGAAGTAGCAGCACCAATAGTAATAGATATCATTAGTGTTTTACTAATTTCAAGTCATTCTAGGTACAACCAAAATCATAATCAAAAGGACTAGTCAAATTTGTCACATACGAAATTATTTTGCATTCAATGGTCAGTAAACTAGCATACAAATGAACAGAATTGCCACACAACTTTGGTCTGAAGCTATACATGCCTTCTTTACCATGAATTAAGGAATGCTTCCCAGTCCAGATTAAAAGGACAGATGTGGCTAATTTAGGGACCTTACACTGATCATTCTAATAATGGGAGGCCCTGAAATAGCCACTGAAATCCACATCCTAACATCGTAGTCTCTTCATGGCATTTTTAATCTCTTTGTTTCTGAAGGTGTAAATGGCAGGATTTAGGAGAGGTGTGATGACCGCATAAAACACAGCAAGAAACTTGTCCACCCAGGTGATGCTGACTGGCCACAGATAGATGAAGATGCAGGGTCCAAAGAAGAGCACCACCACGGTGATGTGGGCAGTGCAGGTGGAGAGCGCCTTGTATGCTCCATCCTTAGAGTGAAGGCAGACAGTAAACAGAATATGGGAGTAAGAGATCAGCAACAGGATGAAGCAGATGGCTGCCAGTACCCCGCTGTCAGCATTTATCAAAATTTCTAGAATAGAGGTGTCCATGCAGGCTAACTTGATCACCAATGGAATATCACAGAAAAAGCTGTCCAATTCTCTAGATCCACAGAAGGGCAGCTTCACAATCATGACTAGTTGGCTCATTGAATGCACGAAGCCAATGATCCATGATGTCATCACTAGTCCAATGCACATCTGTCTGTTCATGATGTTGGAGTAATGGAGTGGCTTGCAGATGGCCACATAGCGATCGTAGGCCATCGACACAAGCAGTACCATCTCACCCCCTCCAAAGAAGTGTCCAAAGAAAATCTGACACATACACCCTCCAAAGGAGATGGTCTTGTTTTCCTTGAGGAAGTCTGTGACCATTTTAGGGGTAGTGACTGAAGAAAGGCAGAAGTCAATGAATGAGAGATTGGCTAACAGGAAGTACATAGGGGAGTGGAGATGGAGGTCAGTGATGATTATGACCACAATGAAGAGGTTGCCTAAAATAGTGATCAAATATAGTGAAGAAAATGTCACCAGGAAGAAGACCTGCAGCTCCCATGAATCACAAAGCCCAAGAATAATGAATTCAGACACCACAGACCGGTTCGCTTCTTCCATTTAGCTCAGTTCTAAATTCATCTGGAGAAAAAATCATAGCAATAGATTTTTTGAATAAACAGTACATAAATCAGGAGGATTTTTTAAATGTTACTGATGAAAGAGAGCACTAGTATAATCACTTTAGTAAAATGTTTGGCCTTTTCTTGCACATTCTATGGCCTAGCAAGTCTGCTCTCATTACATCCTCAAGTCAATTCTCACATATGTATAGAAGAAGAAATTTATAAAAATGTCCATTCAATAGAATATTATTCTGAACCACAGTAAATGAGGTACCACAATATAAAGTGATAGAGAAGATTCTTAGTAAAACATATTAATGAAAGAGTGTTCAAAATGGATTCATCAGTGTGTGTGTGTCTGTGTGTGTGTGTGTATGGTGCTGGCGATTTAACCCAGAGGCATTCCACCTCCAAGCTACACACCCTTTTTATTTCTTATTTTGAAACAGGGTCTTGCTAGGTTGCTGAGGCTTGTCTTGGATTGTCCTGTCTCAGCTTTCCAAGTACTGGGATTACAGGCATGCACCACCAGGCCTGACTAGCATCATTTTTATAAGGTGAAAAGCAGTAGAGTAATAACTTTATGCTTTTTAGGCATTTGAGAAAAGTATATGTGAACTAAAAAAGAGAGGATGTAAGATGTAAGTAACTTTAGTGAGAGGAAGCTAAAGGTAGGCATGAAACTGGGCACAGAAGCATATTAGTATATTATAAATTGTTTTCTTGTTGCATTATGTCATATTTTCATTGGTCAAATTATATCATTGAATTATTAATTACTATTAACTATTATTGAATTAACAAATACATACAGAGTGGTCATGGAAAAATGGTGAAAGTGTGGTGTGAATTAAGAATTATGATCAATTCTTTGGACCTGAGATAAAATACCATATTTTCAAAGAACATTTTATTGTTTAGAGGTTATATGTTTAAAAATAGGTCCTATAAATAATTTGAAATATTGGAATATTTAGCATATTATTAAAGTTCAATAATTATTTCAATTAATAAATAAGTAAACCAGTCAGTAAAAGATAGAAGTATTAATACTCATGATAAAAATGCCAAAACTATTTTCCCCAGCAAACATAGTTAACGAAGTATAAGAGCAGGTAAAACCAGTCAAGGAGAAGGTGTTTAATCATTTTGTGGCAGAATAAATGTTCCAGACATAAAATAAGGATAAATCATGAGCTTTGGGAAGACATGTTCTCTGATTATGAATCTCAAAGCTTATGGAACGTGTAAGAAATTACTCAAAACTCAAGATACACCTCAGCACAACGAACCCTGAGGTTTAAACTTGTGTATAGAACTCTAAAATGTGTTTATAAGCCCATTTTACTAGACATGATTCAGGACCATTCAACACACCACCTGGAATTAAATTTGCATTTGCAACAAGATGGCTTCTGAGAAACTCAAATCTGGGAATCTCTGTATGAACTAAATGAAACAAAGTCTAGGGTGAAGACTGGGACAGGGACTGTGCATCAACTACTTGAGATAATGATTAGCGTTACAAATGTGAAGACCTTTGGGACCTGACACTCAGGCTACTTGTTTTCAGAGTTAGATAGTCCCTCCATTCCTAACATCGCCATAGGTGGTATTCCCATTCACTCTCATCTGCCTTAGACTGAGAAGTCATGATTTCTCAAATATATTATGTTCTCCTTAACCAAAAGCAGGCAGAAAAATTTCTTTGATGTCAGAATAAATGACATATACAGCATAATTTATAAAGGTCAAATTATGGAACTAACTTAGGCATTCAACAGATGAATGAATAACAAAACTATGGGATATACACACAATGGAATTCTATTCAGGAATAAAGAAGAACAAAATTATGTCATTTGCAGAAAAATAGATGGACCTGGAGAACATTATGTTAAGTGAGATTAGTCACTCACAGAAAGTGAAGGGTCATATGTTTTCTCTCATACGCAGAAGCTAGGGAGTAATCAGGATACAAAAGGGATCTTAGATAATGGAGAAGAACCCCCAGTGGAAGAAGGGAGGTGGTCTAGAGGAGAAGGGAAGGAGAATTAATGAAGAAAACACTTCCATTGACATTATGTACGTATGTGAGCATGCCAATGCCAATCTCAATATGTTGTATGGGGAAGGGGGGCAGTGGGGAGGGAGTCGGAGGAAAGTTCACCAGGTGCTGTGAGCATGTGTGTCACTACCACTATGAACTACATTATGATGTGAGACTCTAATGCACCAATAAAAGCATAATAATGACATGTACAAACTAATTAGATTCCTTATTAACAAATTATAGAGACTTTGTCTCTAAACTACTCATTTTTATTATTTAAATTAACTCCTTTAAAATCTAATTCTGTCAAGCTGGAAATAGATGTATATTATTTCTCCTTCATGTTTTCCCTCATCTGCTTTAATTTTTTCTCCAAGTTTCTCCTTCTCCTTTCCTTTTCCTGTTCCTTCTTTCATTTTCCGCATCCCTTTCCTCTTCTCTTCCCCTTCTCCTATGCTTCCTCTCCTCCTTGTTAAATATCCTAATCTCAATGGCTTTACCACAATTTATCAATTATCTCCAATAGCCATTACTATTTCCTAATGTTGGATGTGCATCACCCTCTATCAAAGTTGGGAACCAGCAAGATAGTATTTTTTTAATTTCCTTTATTCCTTAGGGATGTGCTAGAACATTTTAACCTCTATTTCATAATCATAATAACAATTACTCTTATTTTATTTTATTTATTTTATTTTGTTTTGTTTTATTTTATTTGGTATTGGGGATTGAACCCAGAGCCATTCTACCTCTGAGCTACACCCCCAGCCCAAATTTTTATTTCTTATTTGGAATCAGGATCTCACTAGGTTGCTGAGAACCTCACTAAATTGCTGAGGCTAGCTTCAAACCTACGATCCTCCTGTCTCATCCTCCCAAGTACTGGGATTACAAGGGTGTGCCACCATGCCCAGCTAATTACTCTCATTATAAAGCTAAAAAATAAACCAATCAAAGGTAAACACCCAAAGTAACACATTTAATCAAAATCCTACTAGAGCTAGCTTCTGGAAGGAATTTTTTAGAGAAGGATTTAATTGGTTTAAAAGGAATATGATTTGTTTGAATCATAAAAAACAATAAAACTCTTTCTAAGAATACATGCCTATGAAAGACAACTGATATGAGAAAAACTATAAATAGTCAAATAGCTGTATGAAAAATATTTATATATCTGTAATAATTCTGTTGCTATTGTTCTTGGCACTAACTGCTCCAAGGTTTCTATTTATATACTTGGTGCTTACCTTCCCTGTTGTATATGGTTGAAGTTGTTGATGTTGTTCTTTGAATTCAGCATTATTATCAGATACCAGACATGATAATGAAAACAAAATTAGAAAATACAAAATGTAAGCCGGGTGTGGTGGTGTACACCTGTAATCCCCATACTTGGGAGGTTGAGACAGGATGTTTGAGACCAGCTTCAGCAACTTATTGAGACTCTCAGCAACCCAGCAAGACCCTGTTTCAAAAACAAAAAATAAAAATAGGGCTGTGGGTGTAGCTCTGAGGTAGAATGTCCCTGGTTTCAATCCATAGCACCTCACAAAAAAAGAAGAGAGAGAGAGAGAGAGAGAGAGAGAGAGAGAAGAAAGAAAGAAAGAAAGAGAGAAGGAAAGAAGGAAGGAAGGAAGGAAGGAAGGAAGGAAGGAAGGAAGGAAAGAAAGAAAAAAAGAGAAAGAAAGAAAATTAATTCTTCTAGTCAAATCAGCAAGAATTCATCAAATATTTTCTTAGTAGGTGCAATATGCTGTCTTGGGAACTTGAGATGAAAAACAGATAGACTCGGAATGATGTAAGGTATTGCAAAAAAGTACAGTCCTACGCCTGCTTTCTCACCTTGCTTTAAAAATTGTTAGTACTTAGTTTAATTAAAAAAGACAAGGTATATGTAATTCATATTAAGAGCAATATTAGTAATACCATTATTATGAACTTTCAAGCGTGTCTTAGGTGGTTGAAGTAAACCTTGATTCCAAATATATGTATTTATAAAGAAAAAAAGCTTAAAGCAGAACTCATCAAAGAGAATAACAGTTTAGGAAACAAAAGAGACAATAATGCTATTCTCAGTTTTCTTTTTAAAGCTGCTAATTTAAGTTATGTGAAAACAAAGTCTCTATCAATGTTTCCCTATCTGCCACTCTGAAAGTATTGGCACAATTTCTAATTTAAGCTTCATAATAACCGCATGAAGTGGGTCTTATTCTGAGCTGGACTCTCAGTGTAACCTGTTAGGAAACTAGGAGCTGAGAAGGAGTATGACAGAATGCAGTTAATGATTCCTGACTCTAGCCCTTCTCCTTCTGTGGTATCATCTTTCATCTCCTTTAGTTAATTCCAAAAGCGCAACCCTATTTCCATAGTGACTCTACTCACTGTTGTAGCTTTTGAGAGATTCTCTCCATCTTTTCTACTAGTTATTTTTCTGATCTAAATTATTAACAGTCCACTTATCCCTTATAGAAATTTTGCTAATTGCAGCGACTTATCTGTACCTGGAAGAGTTCCTTAATCCAGGAAAACTGTGGACTCAGATGGCTTCGGGTCTGTGAGAACAAGTCTTCCTTAACTAAGACCTCTAGGAACCTGTGAGACCTTTAGGAAAGCAATCCCTCTGATGCTTTAGAGAGTCCAGAAGCCCCAAGATGTAGCTGGAAGAAGAAACCCTTGATATTCCTGGAAGCTCTGCAGCACTTCCAAACCACCCCAGTTAGTGAGAAAATGGTATTAAAAGCTCCGTGAAATTGTCTTAAATGTGCTAGAGGAAGGGAATTAAGGAATTAGTTAAAAATGTATATAGACTGTATCTTACCAGAGAGATACCATACTTAACCAGATTTTTTCCATGAATAAACCATTTCCCAGATTCTAACTAGAGTCTGAAATAAAATCATATTGTAGCAAAACAATACATTTTCTGTCGTGACCAGTGTTCAAGGGAAATGTTGAGTCATATATTTACTGCAGAGAACAGCCACTGGGTTAGGCAACTTTCAATCTACCTACATCATGTTCCCTGGGGACCTTGTAGTTTCTGTTTTACTGAATTGAGAGTACCTGACAAAGTGTCTTTTGTTAAAGTCAAAGACAGAGAGACCTGCTGAATCTAATAATAAAATGTTTGATGATGGAGTTTGAGCACAGTTGTAAAACATTTATTTTAGCCAGGTGTGGTGGTGCATGCCTATAATCCCGGTACTTGGGAGGTTGAGACAGGAGGATCACAGGTTCAAGATCAGTCTCAGCAATTTAGCGAGACCCTGTTTCAAAATAAAAATAAAAAGGGCCGGGGTTGTAACTCAGAGGTACACCCTCAGCTGACCCTCATCATGCTGAACCTCATTATGATATATGATTATAATACATCAATAAGAAATAAAAATGAATAAAAGATTATTATCTATAAAAAAATCCTGCTTTATTTCAGAACTGGGCTGCCATATCTCATCCCTGTGGAAGCCAGCTGACTTTTGGGAGTGGCAGAGGATGACTATGGTAGGAGGTGAGCTAGTGCCTGATACAGCCAAACTGCCCAGGAAGACAGCTGGCCCTGAACTCCTGTGGGGTTTTAATGGAGAATAGAGAAACTTCTTAAAGTCTCAAGCAGTTACTTTTCTGCTAGCTAGATCAATGTTCTAGGTTTGACATATTCTAGAAAAAAACCTGTATTAATGAAGAAGCAAGATGGCGACGGAGTAGGAGCCCCTGAACGAGCCTGTCTCAAAACTGTCTCAGAATCGCATCAGGGACTCAGAAATAAACAACATCGCACAGACACAAAAGACCCAAAACCCTAAATCCAGTAACCCAAGTACGAATACGCAGACACAGAGGCTACCAGCTCCAGAATTCCTCATAAAGCTGCAAGCCTGAG